>JAAWXA010000029.1:1842919-1997108 GCA_038090715.1 Florisuga fusca | reverse complement strand
GCCCCCCCCCTTCTTCTGTATTCTTAGGGAAATACATTCTTTGTGTCCATTTATAGCATCTACTGTGTAATTACCCCTAAACTGAGTGACAATTGAGTCAAGCTGTCTCAAGCACACACAAAAGTTACTAAATAAATGAATAAAATTCTGGTTTTCTATGGAACAAATAGACAGCAGAAGAATGATGTGAAATTCAGTCATCAGGGAAGCAAATAGATGTGGGGCTATATTTTCTGATTTATTGTGATCAGCAGTATCCACAATTACACACTAAGTTTTTCAAAAATTACTAATGGCAGTACTAGAGGCTAGAGAACTGAAAGAGCAGTTTAGAATATTGAAAGAGCTTTTAGAATATGCAAAAGCTGACAACTTCTTTTTGTGCTTTAGTAGGAGTGCTGGTGTCATAGATAGTGTCTAAAGAAGCCATTAAAAGAGCATGTGAGCTGCTTTACACACAGGCTGAACACTAGTAAAATGTGACATTCCTGTCTCCAGTCATTGAATCTGGTGTAGGTAAAATGTTCCCTTTCACTTTATGCTTTGTTCATCCTTCTGTGCTCAGAGAACTGTCCAATATGGGAGTTACGTGTTTCTTGCTTTTCCAGACAGGTGTCAACTTTGATCTGCTGCCAGGGCATTTAGAGAGCTAAACAGATCAGAAAGAGATGAGTTTTCAGGGGGTTCTAAGTCATAAATTAAGAATTAGATTGAAATAGCATTTGGTGTAGAATTTTAGTATGTGGCCTATGAAGATACTAAATACCAGTTGTGGGACTGTGGGGAAATTGGAAAATCTAGATCTGAGATCACTAAGACAGCAATGACCATCAGTGCAACCATTTACCTTTTTCCTTCATCATCCTACTCAGTCTGTTGGGAGAAGGCAGAAGACAAAAATCTAGACTTGCAGAAAGAAGCTTTCACTGGCTGCTTCCCAGTTCTTCTCAGTCTGGAAAGCTCCTGAGATCCATGACTGTCAGAGACCTGAGTCTTCATCTCAGTTGCCAAGAGGCTTCTCATATGACAATACTTCAACGGTCATGACTCAGTTTAAACCCAAGACTTTGAAATATTCTAGGTTGCCCAGTAGAGAATGGCATCTTAGTATCTTGCCATCGAGACTTAAATTATGTCTGCAGAATTTAAAGCAGAAACAACTGAATGGAAAATTATATGCCTAATCAATTCATTTTCTGACCTGGTGTTTTAGTTTTAATTTTTAAAAAATTTTTTATTGTCAAAACTCCTTCCACTTCAAGTACTTTCTCTTGATGTGCTGTCTTCTTCTATATACTTGTGAATGTTTAGTATCGTTACTGTATGTTCAGAAAGCATCCTCTTCAGCATAACTTGCATAACAAAAACATAACAGTTCAGTGGAAGGGTAAAGATAAACATCCAATATTTTTCAATTGTTTGAATATGGAAGGAATCATCATAAAACCAACAGTTTCTAGTGACAAGCTTAACATTAAGCTTGTAACAAGCTTAAGTAACAAGCTTAAACATTGCTTGTTTAAATAAAATGCTTGAAAGCTCTACGGCTCTTCTGCAAACCTATTATTTTTCTGTATAAATCTGGTGGATATTTTTAGCCTTTTGTAACTGTGGAATACACCAATTTTATTTTTCAATAAAATGTCATACTAATCTAAAGGAAGACTGCTCCAGCCATTTTTTATTTTTTTTCTGAATCCAGCTGAGCTTAGACTTAAACTGTTCTCTGTCTTTTTGTTGTTGTTGTTGTTGTTAGAAAGAGGGAAATAAATCCATTGAGACTTTGGAGAACTTGTTTTTATAATTCTATATGATTTGTATTTGCAGATCATTTTTTCAAAAAAATTCCATTTATTTATGGTTTTCTGACATTGATGTCACTCAGTTAAGCTGCCTCTTAAGTCAGTCTTTAGCCTCAGAAGGGCTTATGGTCATATTCTTAAAACTGTCAGAAGACCACCAGCATTGTAAACAGCAAAAAAGTTTCCATAGATCTTTTTATAAACGCATGAATTCTTTTGCTTTTGCTATAATGTGTACGGCACATACACGAATTTTTCTTTTGTCAGCTTTGAAGTATTTCTGCATCGAGTAATAAAGACCATGATATTATGAGGAGTAAAAAAAAAATGAAAAATCTATGTAGACATGATCTCCTCTTAAAAAGACTTAAAAGTAGAGAACAGCTCTGAGATTTTAGCTTCTCAGCTCTTTGTCAGACTCCCATTCATTTCATTTGAATCAGACACTACACAATTTCTTCATAGATGAAGTAAACAGCTTTCCATAATAAAACTGGGCAGGCGTAGATTGTATGACTGTATAATGCAATCATCCACATTTCTTTTTAGAACTATGTGATTTTGTTCTGTTGATTAGAAATAGAGATATTCCTAGCAATGAAATTTAAAACTTAAAAATTGCACAATTCACTGCTCACTCATGTTCTGAGCCAATTGTTTTGTTGGGGTGTTTTGTTTTGCTTTTGTTCGGCTTTTTTTGTGTTGTGGGTGTTTTTTTCTGGTTAATTAACACACAAAATGCAAAATGGTTAGGCCCAGCTGGTACATTTACTTGGGAGGCCCAATTTTTTCTGCTGAAAAATAATAATGCCTAACTCTCTTTGATACTTAGCATTTTCCATCAAAAGAGGTGAAAATTGTTTGCAAATACTCACTGCTATCTTCCTAGACTGTCTGCTCAGGTCTATTTTTTGCCAGAGACTCATGGGAGATGATGGTCTACACTTGCACAACTAAAATTAAATCATTTCTGATAGTGATGTCAATGAAACTGGAATTTCAAGTTTAGCTAATTCCCTTACCTCTCTTTATTGCCTACCTATTAATATAGAATAATAATAAACCTGAGCATAGTTCTGCAATATGTTTTCAGATGTCACTTTTTCAGAGGCATCGTTCCAGAGCTGGCAGACATTACCAAACAGCTACAGAAAACTGTAGGATTTCAGCAGAGGAGCAGGCCTGCATGGGATAGAGGAGTGTTGTGACTTTTCTGGTTACTACCTGACCCGACCCTGAAGAAGAACAAAGAGCTGTAAATAACCTAAGGGATTTGCCACCTGGGCAATGTTATGTCCTGGTACCAGGTGCCTCCAGTGGGAACAGGTAGATAAGGTTTTATGTTAGTAGAAAGAGCACTTTGAGGTGTAAATTGTAGATCAATCAATAGATATTGGGATACTATATAAGTGTAGCAAACCACACAATAAATGTTTCTGACTGTGCACAGCAACTGTGGGACATACCTTCGTGTCTTCCACCAGAAAACCAGTCTGTTTTGGAGTGATGACTGGAAACCAAGTGGAAATAGTCTCTCAGACAGCACTGAACATCTGTATTTCAAAACCCAAGACTCATTGCAGGTAGGAAGGACCATCACCCAGTGGGGGGAAAGGTTTCTCTAGAATTTATCTATTCCACAAGAACGGGCAAACGTAACAGTGAGATAAACAGTTTTACGTATTTCACTCCAGTGACTGTAAAGACAGCTCAGTTGTCTATTTTCAGTTCGATGTTTTATTTCACATAGATGAAGTCAAATTGTTCCTCGTATCTTTGGAGTAATCTTTACTGGAAATCAGAGAAAATAATTTAGATTTGTCTGTCATTTTTAGCTTGTCTTCCATTTACAAAGAGCTAAACTCACAGAAAAAATTAATAAGGTATCTGAGTCTATGTATGTGAAAAAAAAAGTTCAGTTTGAAATTACACCAAGTAAAACACAGCTGAGCAGTCAGAGTAAGTGCAAGATACTAGTGAGTTATTCAAAGATGACATGAGTGTTACAGTTCCCAGCTACAGTGGGCTGGTTTTTTTTTAGCTCAAGCTTTTGCATTTAATGTTCTTGATGTTCCTGGCTCAGTCCCTGTTGCATTAACCAGGAGTTCAGCTACCACACAAAAGCTTGTAAGCACAAAACAGAGAAAGTAAAACTGAGTTCATTAATGATATAGGAGGATAAAACTCCCTTTGTTAAAGTGCTGTGTGATAATTTCCTGTCCAAAAGGACTATATGAGGCCCTACATGCCTTGTTTTGCGAAAAAAAGAACCCAAGTGGGAGTTTTAAAGAATTCACATCACAAAATTGACAAATTACAGTTCTGTTTCTTAAAATATTTTTCCCTCACTGAAGGAAGGCTAAACCACATCCACCAATAGGCATACTGACTTTAATTAAACTAGCCATAGAGTAAGGTATTACTCAACGTATTATTTTTGGTCCTGCATTTAATTTTCCTTTTGCCAGTGAATCAGGGAATGATGGAAATGTCAGTATCTAACAAAATGGCTCAGTAAAGAATCATTGTTTCTGTAAGGCCTCTGGGATATATCTGAAGGAATTGCATGCTGTGTTTTGAATGTTTCTCTGAATTTTTTTGTTGGAGATAGAAGAAAATAGAAAAGTGTGCATAAGAAAATATACAAAGGTAACAGGAATATTTTAGGAGAATTTTTTTTCTTTTTTTTTCTCTGAAAGCTGCAATGCAGGGTTGTTCACATTAGGAATCTTCCCAAAAGGCCTATTTTTAGAATCATTTTCAAGCTATTTATTAATAGAGAGCAAGAACAGAAAACTAGCTAGTTTGTCTTGACAGAGAATAAAAGCATGAGCAGTAGAAAAGTGCAAATAAAATAAATGTTTCATATAGACATCACTGAGGAAGGGCAGACGTTATAAGCCTGAGTCATCATGCTCTTGACCATGACCCCTGTACTGACAGCTGTACTGGAGCTGGCCCCAGTGAGTACAAATTCATCTATTTCTCCTGCCTTGACCACCAAGCTATGAAGAGAAATCTTCAAGAAGAAGATGGTTAATCTCCTAATTTTCTAACTCCCTGCAAGCTCTACTATCGTTCATTGCCTCCATTACAGAAGTATTCACAAATGGCACAGGGCCATTCTGTGCTTATATGAAATATGAAGTGTGAGGAAGCATCCTGATGAATTTACAGTCCTATCTCGGGCAAGGATCAATGCTGAGAAGCTGACCAACACCAGCCTGGGGCAATCCTTAAATGGAGGATTACAAGACGATTACTATGGAAGGGAGCAAGACAATGTATAGTTTCAAACTGAGAAAATAATAATGGCAATGAGCTATGCTTTTTTTCCAAAGAAATAAATTAAAATGGGGGACAATGTCACCACGGTACTGTAATGTACTGCTCCTGGTAAGAAATATGTTGCTCTCTCTTATTCTCCTTCTTTCTCCTTTTGTCTCCCTCTCTGTCTCTATCTCCTTTTTTTTTTTTTTTTTCTTTTTTCTTTTTTAATTATTTTTTTGTAATGCTACTATCTGGTTGCTAATAATTCAAATTCATTGCTCTATGAGTGCCTTCCAATTACTGATAGATGACACTTCACACATTTGCTACTTGTTTGCTTAGCAGCTGCCACTCCTACATCTGAATGTTATAGATATCTGGAAAAATGCCATGTTTGCGTTTTGTACAGTAACAAGTTTTATTTTGAGGAACATTATAATGCTTTGCTTATGGTCATTCACTGCCAACTTCTGGCACTGCAGTCTTCCTTTATATTCATTTTTAAGAGATGACATGATAGAAATTACCAGATAATAAATCACAATTAAACTGCCTGAATAAACATCAGAAATGTTGGGCACGGCACAACGCTAACAGCCGCATTCTTCTTTGCTGGGACATGTTGGGCATACATATGCAAAATTACATGCTCAGTTTTAAATGACTGTAAAAACTGAAAATAGGATTATTTAAGGCGTTTTAAAGAATGAGTTCTTGTTGAGAAATAGGTTATTAGAACTCCTTGGTTTTGGAGTTAAATAAAAACAATAACATTTTGCAGCAGGGTTGTGTTGAAATATTATAATAATAAGATGAAGGGGAAGGGGGAGCAGCTCAGCATTCTGAAGATACTTTTGGAATCTATTTTCCTCTGCTACATACACATGAAAGTAAAAATATTTGCTTACAAATACATTGTAACTCATATATGTGATGGTTTAAGTTTGGAGTACACCCTATTCATGTTTTACTTATCACTGTTCATTTACTATGGATTTGTCTTAGCTATTTTTCTTAAAATTACTTTGACTTACTTTATTAAGCAATGTTGTAAATAAATTCTGTAGTCTGAAAAATCTGACTTGACACTGTCATTATTACACATACATTTTTCTTAAATTACTAACATAAAGCTGTAGAGAAATCCAGCATTTAGTGTTTATAACACTAATATATAAATCTTCAAGCACTGAACAATACTCTTGATTACCTTCAACAAATAGAAAGTTATTTCTGATGGGATGATCCAAATCACTTGGATCTAATCCCTACTACTCCTGTCTACTTCACAGATGAAGGACGCTGAAACAAAATGCCTAAATCAGGGTCTGATATTATTTTAAAATAAAAAAGGTTTTATTTGGAAAATTAAGTGCAAAATCACAATATGTTACAGGCACAAAGATCTAGAGATGCATCTTGCCAATGACATAATTTTAGTAACAAAGTTCCCCAAAATATGAAGCCTGATGCAGAAGCCTGTAGCACAAATAAGGGATCAAGAACAGAAAAAACATTCACTAGACCTTTTGGTAAAATTAAATATATAGGCATTTTTATATCAGTATACATACCTACAAATAGCGAAATGAATTTGACAGAGTGCTGTTTGTTTATGTGGGGGCAGAAAGGAATAATTTTCTGCAAGTGAAATCTTGGTAGTAGAGGTGGATTCAGAATCTATTAATAAA
The DNA here is from genome assembly GCA_038090715.1 of Florisuga fusca. Classification (NCBI taxonomy): domain Eukaryota; kingdom Metazoa; phylum Chordata; class Aves; order Apodiformes; family Trochilidae; genus Florisuga; species Florisuga fusca. The sequence goes on along the minus strand of JAAWXA010000029.1, from coordinate 1,990,345 downwards.
ATGAAGAGAAAAAAATTTTGAGGACCAGGTGGAATCTCTCAAATTCTAAATTAACTTAATTATGATTAAATACATATTTACATGTATAAAGCATTAACTGTGGTAGGTATCTATTACTTTCTGGTATCTGGATTTGGTAATAGACTGAGAATGACCTTTAAGAAATGGCTTGGAGAAACTGTGCAGGGACAAACAATTGAACAAGTATGAAGACATACATGGATGAATATGACATACAGAGTCCAATATGAATAAATAAACACCTCTCTTACAGAGGAAAGATGTACTTCACGGAGCTATTATCTTTCTGAAATAGCACATGAGTACGGGTGGTCCATTTAGACATATTCACAAGGATCTTGACAAGCTTTTGACAATAATCTTGTCAGAAGATTCTTTTAAAAATGAAATATCATTGGAAAGAAATGAGTTTCACTTATGGATTAGTAACTGACCAACAGACAAAAAGATAGTTCAAGCCTAACAACAATACCAATAACCACAAAGGAAGAAGGTTACTGGAATTAGGACATGGGCTCAGTGTATCAATAGAAATTATTATTTAGTTGAGGACAGATGACACAAGGTTATTTTAAAAAGTCAATTATAATGGTGATTCCAGAGTTACAGAACTGAATGGGTAATAAAATATATAAAAGATTCAGTGTTGACAAATGCAAACTAATAAGCATGGGAAAAAACAGTATAAAATTGTATGTTCTTAATGAGCTATTATCAATTAAGAGGATAGAATTTTTGATTCATTGTAGATATTCCGCAAGGTCATTAACAGAGTCAAGGAGAAAGAGTGGAAGGTTGATCCAAAGGCTGGTCAAAAACATAGAAGGTACAAGGAGTCATGCTCAAGAGAGTCCATCTTTCTCTTTTAGATGTACAGGCAGCCTCGGAGGCAGTCCTAACTAAGCCAAAGAAGTCAATGTTTCTGACGTTGGGCAGCATGGTGAAATCCCTTTACCTTTTTGTATCAAAGACAAACTTATTCACAGTTTTGGGGTTTTTTGTTTTAATTAAGGAAGTTGTTTTTTCATTGCTCAAAACAAAATATATGAATATAAGCTTTACAGACTACAATTATGCAGTGAGGGCATAAATTCCTTATACATAAGGACCAACTCCTGCATAAGCTGGGAGCTACTTTATACTATAACACTAAAACAAACTCAATGGGAGCCTCTTAGCAATAAATGAATTGAAGGGTGACAGCCATTAGCTTACTGTGCTCCAGAGCAAAAGGTCTTAATGAAAATATTATTTCAGTTCTCATAGATCTAATAAAAGTTTCACTGGGTACCAAAATAAGAATATTATTACAGTGGGAGTCATTATTTCATCAGAATGATGAAAACCAAATATTTGAAATATCATCAGTGGTCTGAAAAGAAAAATTCTTTGCAGCTCAGACAAAACAGATGTTCAGGGAAAGTCCAGTGAACCACCAAAGGTTCATTGACTATAATAATTTATACTAATATAATACAAAAAAACCTACCCTACCCCTCTTCCAGAGAAAGGTTGACAGCATAAAAGGGCAGGCTTTTTTCCTTCACAGATTTGGTCAGTGTCTCATTCAAATTCTTCCTGGACATGAGTGGGATGGCTCTTAAATCTATGCACTGCTATGCTTAGCCACTCTGGAGCTCACAGGGCTGTCAATAGCCATTTCCCACATACCAAGCAAAGGCAGTCATATGGAAACTGAAAAAGAGATCCACCTTTAAACATCAGCTTGATCTGGAGAATAAGCATCCTAAACAACTCCTCTAGGCAAAAATATTCCAGATCTTCTAAACTGGCCAGAAAAAAAAGAGAAAGCGAAATATAGGGGCCTACTGTATGGTACAGATTGGATAAACAACCAGGAGAGCTTGTTACTGGCACTGAATTATGCAATTTAGCAAGGAAAATAAATACAGATATTTGAGAAAACACTGAGTATCTAAAGGTTAGAGAGAATATTCCAGGGGCTAACTGCCAGACTGTTTGAAGATAAGGTGTTTTATAACACATACCATCATGGTTGTAATTGTTTGAGTAGTTGACAGAAGAAAAATAATTTCTGACAGTTATTCCTGCAATGAAGGGGAAAAAACAAGATGTTGCTGTGACATTCAGTATGGCATAAGGTCATGTCACATTAATTGTACCACTCAAGCTGACACACTGTATCATGATAAGCACGGTATAAAGTCAGGGTCATCACTGCAATGCCACTCAACTGGCTGTGCCTTACAGAAATAAAAATAAAAATAAAAATAAAATAAAATAAAATAAAAAAAATAGAGAGAGAGAGAAAAAATTAAACAAATCATTTCCTCTAAAAATTGTACCTAATTTCAATTAAAAAGGAGCACGACACAGTGGCAGTGTGAAATTTTGCAGCAAAGGGCAAAACTGTACAAATCACAATGACTTCTATGATCTCTTTTGTTTTCCAGACATAGAGAAGTAATTTTTAGTGCACCAACCTTTATCTGCTATAAGGTGAGGCAATCATACGGGGAGTCAGACCTGGTACTAAGCAATAGCAATATAAGCAATCAAATATCTAGTGCCAAATCAGCTTAGGACCTGTGACCCACCATGCCTTACAACACTGATTCCCCACAGCTGAGGTCGAAATCAGAAACTCTGATAAATCAGAAAGTGCACAGGGACTCAAAGAGAATATTTCCATGCAGCAAGAGCAGCAGCAGCCTCTGACAGAACAAGCTGAATCTTTAGGGCTTTTTCCTTCCTTGCAGTTCTCTCTCCACTAACAGAATGTTTTCAGCACGTTCCTATGGCAGCTCTCTGCAATCTCTCTGTTTTGCTGAAGAAATAGTGGATTCTGCTATATTTCTACAGCATAGCAGGACTTGCAATTAACATGGAATTTTACCTCCTATCCAAATTTCCCTCAGACTTTCTCCTTCTGGCTCAAGTTCAGTAGCTTACAAAGAGTAGGACCATCAGACAGCAATGCTTTATTAAGTTTTGGCAGGGAAAATACAAGAAAGAATTCAAGAACTGAATCTCTCAAGAAGTAGCAAAATCTCCCATTCCCTACATCCAAAGGAAGCCCAAAGACTTTGAGGCTTTCAAGTGTAACTCCAGTAACTTAAGTTTATATCAGAAACAGTTCATTAACCTGTTGGAGGAGAAATTAATAATATAGTAATTTTGAATATTTCTTTATATATGTTAAATTATTTTTTGCTGTCCCAGATGGTCTCTTCAGGGAAATTAAGTTGTAGGGGAAAAGAGATTAATCTATTTCATCTATTTCACTAGGAATAATCACAGTAAATTAATTTGTGCTGATTTGCAAAATCAGCTAAAATAATATCAATTAAATTATATGAATTATTTTGGTTCTGTGTTATATACATCATATAACTTCAGCAGACATCTGGGAAACAGAAGGATTTGAGGAGCAAAACTACTGGAAGTTCTGCAACAATAATTGGACCTGGCTACAAAGCAGAAAATTTTCTTCATTAAAACATTACAATTGTGAAATGTGTTTTTGTTTGGTATATGTTGCAACATTTTTTCCCTAAAGAAAATATTTAAGAAATAAAAAGATAGATTTCAGAACAGATCATACTGAGAGCTTTCACACTGGTATTGGTAGGTATCTTTCTGAATTCCTAGTTTGTCCAGTTGATGTTATAACTACACAGTGGAGGCATCCGAGAAAGTGGTGGCATCAACAGTCTTCCTCCCTGAGCATGGAAATCTGCATGGCCTAAACTATCAGGACCATTTGGTACTTTGTGCACCTATAGCTTATTTTTTTGTCTAAGAAGGCACAAATACTCAAACACTATGTTACAATCTATAGTGACACTCTATAAAAGTTTCAGTTTTGGAATTTAAACATGGATTTTAAAGTTTCAGATGAGATTTTTAACCATAAGGGGATTGGCTTTTTTCTAAAGCTGATGCTAGAAATCTTTAACAGATGCTAGCAGATTATTTATTTTTTGTTAAATTGAATTTAAAATATAGTACTCAGGAACAGAAAGATAAACAGCACCCTGCATCTTTAGGTCAGACTCTCTGTGTTGCTAAGCAATGGCTGTGGTCATACAACTCCAAGGAAAAAATTGGATCAAACCTCAATAGTTTGAAATACTTTTCTCGGTTTTGAGGTCTAGACTGTCTTGCTTGCTTCCTTCTTAACTTCCTTTCTTATGAGAGATGAATCAAAATATGGGAATGTGTATTATGATACTATGTATGATAAATGCAAACGTATTATAAATTCATGATTAAGCAATCAATATGCCTGAGGCTTCCTTTTTAACTTCCTTCCTTTCTTATGAGAAATGAATTAAATATGTGACTGTATATTGTGATAATATGATAAATACAAATATATTGTAGCTTGAGAATTAGGCAATCAAAATGCTTAAGGGCAGAGCTACCATTCAGAGAGACCTGGGCAGGCTGGAAGGATGCATTCATGATATTCAGAAAGGACAAAGGCAAAGTCCTACAACAAGGAAGGATTAAACCCTTGCACTGGTAAAGGCTGAGATGGATTTGCTGGGAAACAGCTTTGCTGAAAAGGTGGCCAACAGACTGAATGAGTCAGAAATGTATCCTAGCATATTGGGTTGCATTAACCAGCCACTGACCTTTGGATGGTAGGAGGGCTGGAGCACTGCCTCATGAGAGAGACTGAGGAAACAGGGCTTTTTTTGGTTAATAAACACAAGGAAAATATCTTATATTCATTAAGTGTTTTTTGGTTGTGTGGTGTTGGGGTTTTTCTCAGATTTTTTTCTAAAAGATTCCTATGTAGTTTTCATTTGGATTGTAAATGGATGAAGAAGATGAAGAGCACTGTAGAAGTAGTAAGTTTAAAACAGATATTAATTTATTTTCCAGATATGCTGAACATGATTTGTATAAATATTACTAAATCTATTTCTCTATTTCAGAAATCACTCGTGTATAAATTCAGTTAAAGTTTGCAATTAATGTCTGCTGTACTTTAGTCACTAATGATCCCCTGAACTTGGTCAACTTTGTAATTTTAATTTGCAGTGAATACATTTTTAATACATTTTAAAATAATTTAAAATAATAATTTTTAATACATTTTTTACATCCTCATCACAGCAGACTTTGATATGTTGCTATTCATGAACTCCCCTTCTGATTTGTATTGTTAAAAAAAATGTAATATATTTTGTTTAATCTAATCAAAGAAGTTCATTACTTTAAAGACACTTCCATCTCACCCTAACTGAATTGCTTCCTTCTTATTCTAAGTCATTGTTACTGAAAATCATAGAATCATAGAAAGTTAGGGGTTGGAAGGGACCTCAAGAGATCATCTAGTTGAACCACCCCTGCCAAAGCAGGGTCACCTATAGCAGGTCACACAGGAACATATCCAGGTGGGCTTTGAATGTCTCCAGGGAAGGAGACTCCACAACCTCCCTGGGCAGTCTGTTCCAGTGCCCTGTCACCCTCACAGTGAAAAAATTCTTCCTAATATTTATATGGAATAGCCTGTGCTCCAGTTTATAACCGTTGCCCCTTGTCCTATTGTTAGTTACCCCTGAGAAAAGCTTGACTCCATCCTCCTGGCACTTGCCCCTTACATATTTACAAACATTGATGAGGTCACTCACCCCTCATTCTTCTCTTCTCCAAGCTGAAGAGACCCAGCTCCCTCAGTCTTTCCTCATAAGGGAGATGTTCCACTCCCTTCATCATTTTGGTCATTCTGCACTGGACTCTTTCAAGAAGTTCCCTGTACTTCTGGAACTGAGTAGCCCAGAACTGGACACAATATTCCAGATGTGGCCTCACCAGGGCAGAGTAGAGGGAGAGGATAACCTCTCTTGACCTACTAACCAAACCCCTGCTAATGCACCCCAGGATGCCATTGGCCTTCTTGGCCACAAGGGCACAATGTTGGCTCATGGTCATCCTTCCATCCACCAGCACCCCCAGCTCCCTTTCACCTGTGCTGTTCTCCAACAGCTCAGTCCCCAACCTATACTGATTCCTGGGGTTCTTCTTTCCAAGATGTAAGACTTCACACCTGGCCTTGTTGTAATACATTAAATTTCTCCCTACCCAACTCTCCAGTCTGTCCAGGTCCCTCTGAATGGCAGCATGGCCTTCTGGTGTGTCATCAGCAAACTTGCTGCTAGTACATTCTATTCCCTCACACAGGTCATCAATAAATATGCTGAATAGTACTGGTCCCAGTACTGACCCTTGAGGGACTCCACTAGAAACAGACTTCCAACTAGACTCCATCTCACTGACTACAACTCTGTCTTTTTTCCTTCAACCAGCTCCTGATCCACCTCACTACCCGATCATCCAGGCCACACTTCTGTTTAGCTCCAAGGATGCTGTGGGAAAGAGATGGTGTCAAACGCCTTATGAAATCAAGATAAACTATGTCTACTGCTCTGCCATTGTCCATTCTCCTAGATACATCCTCATAGAAGGCTATCCTCATAGAAGGTTGTTCAGATTTAACTTCCCCTTAATAAAGCCCTGTTTACTGCTGATAAGTCTCTTGTCCTTGATGTGCCTGGAGACAGCATCAAGACTGAGTTGTTCCATTACCTTTGCTGGGATGGAGGTGTGGCTGACGGGTCTGTAGTTACCCGGGTCCTCTTTCTTGCCTTTCTTGAAGATCACAGAGAAAATTATCTGAAAGTTGAGATACTATATTTATCTTTTTGATTAGGGACAAAATCAATACGAAGGATTATATGTACATGGTACAGATTTTTAGTCTGACTGCTTGTTTAAAGAACAAACTCTTCTGCAGACTATTGCAGTCATTATAGGGTCCTGTGGACCTGCGGGAAGTCTACTCTAATAATTTCTGCTTGAACTTGCAACTCAGTGCAATCTCAGTTGGATGTATTTATGGCTCTATAGTTTGCTTACTGATTTCCCTCCTTCTTTTATATATTCTGATTACCAGCATGTCACATTCACCTTTATATTGAGGTTCCCTGACACTTCCTCTGAGAGGGTATATTTATTACCTTCTTTTGAGTGTTTCCAATATTTGCTTCAGACTTTTGACATTCTTAGGAGACTGCCCATAGAGTAATTTTCTAGTTTTAAACTAGTGAGTTAAGTAACATCTTTTTAATGGACTTCTGCAATGGTACTTATGGCGCTCGAATAAAACCACTAAAATAGTATGTTGCATTGCTAATATCTTAAATACAATAATGCCATTTAATTTCTTTAGCTTCTCACTCTCACAGGCAGGGGTTATAGTAAAAAAAAAAAACCACAACAAACCCACAAAAAAAAAAAGTTCCATTCATCTTTTTACAAGGTCAGTCATTTCCCAAAGCTTGATTTGACTCTTCCTTTTCTTTCAGCTTCTGAAATTTAATCATGACAAGGGTTTCCAAACAAACCTATTTAGATGTGTATTGTTAGCTTCCTTAAAAGACCACTAATAAAGCACCAGAAAAAGAAGCAGTGACAAGCTATGCAAATTATACCTTACTACTTAGGGGAAAAAAGCCAGAAAATGAGAGCTAAATCCTCTCTCCCCACTCTTCACCTACCAAGCATACAAATAAGAAATGAGGTTCTTAACAGCAATATCCATTTTGTGCAGCAAAATTTTGTTCTCACTCCCACCTAACAGGTAATTTCTCAAAAGAGGGAAAATTAGAGGATTATCCAGTTCGAAGCACAGTATACCAAACAAATGAAATACCAAAAAGTACATTAGCTGGTAACAGATCACACTGTAAAACTTGCAATATACCACTACTCACTCCTTTTGGACCTAAAACTTCATTAATCATTCATGAACCTGTGCACAGCTAAAGGGAATAACACAGTCTATAATCTTCAGGAATTGTGTGAGTAAATTTTTTTTTTATTAGAATATATCAAAATGCCTTTTTCAGTTCTTTTCCAGTATGACAGGCAATGAATTTTGGAATTCATTGGTACCTGATACTAAATTTCAGAGACCCCTTCACACCACTTTCAACTCTGTCGCAGCTTCATGTCATGCCAGATACACAATGAACACATCTCATTTTCCCAATGAGTAGATTAAGAATGCTAATGTGGCTTTTTCCCACTGGTATATTTATAAGGTTTACCCATAGCACTCTTCAGACCTCTATTCTCAGCGCCTATGTACTGCAGATGCTGCATTTCCAAACAGTTGTCTTTTGTTCTCAGACCCATACTTCATTTTTCACTAACAATGATTTTCCTTAAGTGTCTTAATCTGAAGACTTTTGGCAGTGAAAAACCTACGATTTCTCATAGTGTTTTTCTCCAGTGGCTATAAACATCGTCACATCTTGTGTGAGTGTATCGTTGTCTTTTTTCATAGGATTGCATGTCAGTGGCATTAACAGTAATCCGTGTGTTTTCTCCCTGCTTCAGCACTTGTGATTATAGCTACAGGAGAGCTGAAAAACTCTTTTGTCCCCAGTCCAGCACTCAAATGAGCTGAGATGTCTGGCACCTTTGCCTTCCTCTATTCCCTCAGCTGGTTTTCTGGCCCTGAGTTCCACACAAACTATCAAACTCTCTTTTATTCCTTCCCAAAAGAGTAGCTTCATCTGCATTGCCTATTGGAGCCATGCCTGGCCAATGCTAACCAAAACTAGGCATTACTTGAGAGAGTGTTCTTTGTCCTGAGCCAGAGCCATCACAGGGAACATTCTAAGGATTCTTCATTGCAGACTGCTGCTGGCCAGTGGGCAAAACCATACCTTCTCCTGTTCAGCTTGTCACTATCGATGTAGCCCTCATTTCTGTGGACATTGCTTAGTGCTTACATTACCAGTGATGGGTATCCTGAGCTTTATCATGTCCAACATGTTCAAGTCCCAACAGAACTGAAAGAGTAATGGCATTGCTGGAGATATGTGGAAAGCCTCAGCAGTTAGTCATCCTGGCAAAACATCTGTTTACATATCTAACAGCAGTGTAGCATATAATAATGAATGGCTTGTCTGGAGAACAGAATTATCTGTGTGAGTACTGAATACGGTTTACATACAAATAAAAATCATCTCCATTTTATATTTACCAAAAAAAAATTAGTATGTTTTCTTTTTGTTGCACACATGCATAATACATATATTACACATGCAAAGAAGAAAATTCTGTTTATATCTCAGGGATGCAGGCACCACAGGCTTAGGGTGTTACTATAGGGAGTGAATGGATGCTGCATACTAAAAAGAGATGAAAATAGCACTTTAAAAATTTCTGAAAGATGAAACAATATCTGCAGGAATACCTTAAATCTACAAATGCTTCACAGAGATTTGGCGTCCCTGCTTTCCTGAAACAATATCATATGCACCAACTATTCTAATAGTAAATAGAAATCTGGTTTATGCTAGCTATGTTGTTAAATAAACCCAGACACCTGTTTTTCCAGTTATAAAAGCATACTGCTGTTGCGATGCTTCCATCTGAAGTATAAATCACATTGCAGCTGCAGTACCTAAAATGAGTTAGAATGAGTCCATTAGAAAAATCCCACTTCATGGTTTCTAAAGTATGCATTGGGTGCACCTCATATTTTCTTTTTTTTAGCATCCCAGATCAAAGGCTACTGCATAAAAGTGTGCAAAAATGCAATTGTCATGGATTTTACTGCAGCCAATCCAGAAAGAAAAAACAGTTCTCTGAGACTGATAAACAGGTGGAAATGTTTGCAATCATGTTGCATCGGCCCCTTAGCTATATTCTTTTGAAGATGACAATTTTATTGTACTGTTTTGAGAGATTAAACAGTAAATCTTAATCTCACATAGCTGTGAGAATGTGAAATGTCTGGGTGCAGTCAAAATCACACTAGTTCAAGTTTTAAAAATCAAAGGTCAAGTACTGAGTAGCCATATTAAATAAATCAAGATGAAACCATACATTTGTAGGTGTATATATCTTTTACATGTCTAATTCCATTCATTAATTATCTATGCTATTTCAGCAGGCAGAAAATATGGCCATTTGGCCATATTGGCCAGATCAACTAAATTATTAAGTAAGCATTCTTCAATTAGACTAACTAATTAATGATGTAGTATTTAAGTTGAGATAAGAAATGCATAGCTGCATATGGTAGATAGAATTATAGAATCAGAATTTTCAGGGTTGGAAGGGACCTTTAAGATCATCTAGTTCCACCCCCCTGCCATGGGCAGGGACACCTCCCACTAGATCAGGTTGCTCAAAGCCCTGTCCAGCCTGGCCTTAAAAACTTCTAGGGATGGGGCCTCCACCACCTCTCGGGGCAACCTGTTCCAGCGTCTCACTATCCTCATAGTTAAGAAGAACTATCCTTCATGTTAAGAAGAAGTTCTTCTTAACATCTAATCTAAATCCACCCTCCTCTAGTTTTAGTCCATTCCCCCTAGTCCTATCACTACCTGATATCCTAAAAAGTCCCTCACCAGCTTAAAAGGCCCTCAGAAGCTTATACATGTTCTTGTACACTTCTGTTCTAAACAGTGTTGCTATCTAGCAGCTTGTGATTTCCAGGAATAAAAAAGACAAAATAGTGAAAAAATAATAGTGAAATTAATTAATAGTTAAACAAGTTCACAGTTATAACCACAGTAGAACAGAACTTCAATATAATGAAGTTATATAAGGCAAATTCAAACCTCAAGTGATACAACATGGATTGTCAGTGTACTAACACACAATATTGCAATTCTAGAAATTTATCTATATTCATGTACTCCTGGAATTAGCCAGTGCTAAGTGCCTGAAATTTCTGCCTGATGAATAGAGAGTTAGACACCAGAAACAGGAATTCCCAGTAGATACTGCAGTAAGTTACAGGTAAACAGTCAGTAGGAGCTATTGAGGAAAGCAGTGTGAGACAAGATAAATTTAGTTCCGCTTAGTCCTAGATTAAACACCTTTGAGAAAGTGGGTTAGAATATGAAATCTTACCATCAGGTTCACACATTTTAGGGGTATATCCAAAAGACTGTGGGGCTTTTTGCCTAAAAGTGACAAGAGTTAGGCATTTCTCCCTCTCTTCCTTGCCTTTTCCACTTGCATTTTCCATTATTCACCCACAGTGTCTCCACGTTCAGTAAGGTGGTACTAGAGACTGTTCTATTGCATTATATTAAGGCATGACCAGCATTATATTTAAGTCTAAGTATTCTACTATAATCCTGCCCATCTACACATTATACATTCAGATTCCATGCCCATTCTGTGTCACGTCTTCACGAGGTGAATATTCCCACAGAAACAGAGTTTATAAAAAAACTGCTTTTACGAACGTGTATTTGCAACATCTGCCTTTCAAATTTGCAGTTACATCTTATTTCCATGATAATTATATTTAAAGTCTTTATGAAATGGAATGACCTTCAATCAAGACCAGCTATTTGTTCAAACAAAAGAAAATTTAAATTTGATAGATAACTCCTCAAAGCTATGAAGACTTTGGACTAGCCTTGGAGGGTCAGAACTGGAAAGCTGTGTTATTTAGATTGTCAAGTGGCCTGAAGGAAGGACAGAACCAATTACTACAGAGGAAGTAAGACTTAGGACAAACCATATGAATTAATGTATTTTTCATCTTTCAGAGGTTATTTCTTGGGTCAATGTCAAGAAGCAATCTCCATCACAATATTCAGAACGCTGTCCCACTGACATACTAATTAAACAGGATAGTCTCTCAAGCCAGGCTTTATATTTCTCTCCTGCATGGACACAGAGTACAGACAAGTAAGTACCCAGTTCCTTTTCTGCTCTCCTCTGGTCTACCAGAGGCTGACAGGCGTCACCTCCTACAGACTCTGGGGCTGTAAGTCACCCATGTGTGTGCAGGACCTCAGCATACAAGTGAAGGGGAAATAAGGGAGAGACAGAAGATGCTGCAGCAACAAAAACACACAGTGCTGAGCTGTGTCTAAAAGAGTATTCTCTGGGTGGAAAAAGGGGTAAGATCATGGATTGTCTGCTGTCAGCCTGTTCTTCTAACACTGTTTCCCCTTGCCTCTTCCCCCTCCCTAACCTGTTGCCCAGGATGTGCTCCTCTTAGGAGCTGCCTATGTGCGAAGAAAGGTGGGAAACCAGCCTTGGCACTGCTCCTACACCCCAGACAGGAGTAGACAAGTATGTGTGGAAGAGGAAAGAAGGAATGTGATCACAGCTTTCAGTATTTGTATAAACTGTTTTCTCCTTCTTCCCTGCTCTCAACTTTCTTGGTTTCTCCTCACTCATTCCTACCACTCCCTAACTCAAAATTATGGCCAGTGTTCAGTCTCACACTTAGTTTCCAGCAGAAGATTCACAATTGCTGGTTAAGAATCAAGTAAGTACATTTTTGCTAAGGATGTAACACAAAATAACAGTTCTACCCCACTGGATGTCAGCATCTCAGCTAATCATAATTACTCCTTTCATTACCCACAAAATGTTCTTCTTTCTAGATAAAAATACTTAGCTTAGTTTTCAGCTGCTACATATAGGATCTCTGACAGTATTAAAAAAATAATTTCACAGAATGAAAAAGGAACTGTTGACTTCTTTGCAAAATTCTCTGATATATATTCTTTATTTTCTAAGTAGTTTTCCTCCAGCATGTTTCCACACTCACACTTCTCTGTGTTCCTGGAAAAAAAGTTTTGAGACTTTATTCATCTTCACTTCTGTATTTTATGCTGTGATGTAATTATCAGATGTGCTAAGAGTTATTGATTTAATCCATTCTATTAAAATATGAATAATGTCAAGCTGAGGAGAGTTCACTTTAATAATTTTGCAAGCCAAATCACTTTCCTGGTGTTGCCATCTCCTTATGCTCCTAAATGAAGTTTAAATAAAAAAATGCAATATTGTAATTTCTCTTCCAAGATGGACACACACACTCAGTATATTCCTGCTGATATCCTGCCTTGGTTACAGAACAACTGCAATCTTTTCATTGACAAGTGTCTCATTAATTAAAAATAAGCATTATCCATTTCATCCTGTAGAAATACGCATTTTGCGAAAAACTGTTCTCTGCACAACTAGCACAATTTTTACCTATCACAATACCCACAGAGCATCCTTCTTGCAGCTCATCAGCATGATGTTGTAAAAAAAAAGTTAGGTTTTAGAAAGAAATGAGGTAATAAAACTAGTACATTGTGATAAAGAAAGGATAACATTCCAAAGCAAGCCACAAAAGACAAAATCAAAGCAGCAGCTGCACCTCAGTGTTGATGTACCCAAGAAGAGGAAAGCACATCTGTTAGATGCTGTTCCTTTTTTTGGCAGACTTAGTATAAAGCCATCGGTTGATAATTTTTAAATATAGCTAAAGGTGTCAGCCTAAAAGATAATTAAATTACTGGCAATGTTTTTCACTGCTGTTTTGTTTTGCAAAAGCCAGGGTGGTGATGTTTGAGGTTTTTCATTTTCTCTGGGAGAGTAGAAAGAATATACTGCTTGTTTGCTCAATGATCACTCATGCAGTCAGTCACCTGAACACTAAAAGGCTCTACTTCCTGAGTGAAGAACTAAAAAAATGAGGCTCAAGAGGAGACCAAAACAAAACTGCAACACTCCACCCTCTGCATAGAACAATTACTTCAATATTTGGAATAAAGGTTTGGTGTTCTCATTCTTAGCTGTAGTAGAACCCTTTGACTGTGGATTAGCCACATTTCATAGTGGATTTTCTGTTTAGATTTGTTTCTATTTTAAAATTGGAATTACCCTGAGCTGCCCTGGAGTAGTTCCCGTCCTGCATTCATAATGTTGGAGTGAAATTACCGCTCTTCTGAGGGATTATATGAGAAAAAAGCTGCTCAGAGGACCCTATGAGCAGTGGACAGACATCTTGAGATCCCCAGGTGTGGATCAAATCTACCTGCTCCTTGCTTGACAAGGAATGCAAATCTTGCCCTTGTGAGTTTTCTCAGGCAGGTGAGCATCTGGCCCATCCCATCTCCTTCACCTATTTGCTAAGTGGTCAGAGTACAGTATGGAAATCCATACTTTCCAGGCACTCAAAGACTAGGAAATTATATAAGGATACACTCAAGCATCTGTTATAAATAGCTACGTAGACATTTTTAATATAATAGTGCTTAAAGCCAAGGAGTTACGGACAATTTACATTGCCTTCTAATTAATGCTGTCTGACATTTAAAGTTGTTAAAGAGAAGTCATGACATCTAACTTATCAAATAAGGTTATATGAATATTAAATAAACTAAACCATGCCTGGAATGTTCCTGAGCTCCAGCACACTAACATCTATACTTATAAACAGTCAGATGTGTACTTGGCATGGTTTCAGCCTTTGTGCACTAGCACTTTTTTTTCCAATTTATTACCAGGCTCCACTCAGGATCTAGTATGGGGCATACAAAGTTCCCAATATGGATCATGGCTGTAACAATCCTGGTCTGGATATTGACAGCATAGATAAAAGTGAAGGGGCCAAATCTTTCCAGTTGACCTCAGGGCCAAGAGTAGGCTGACCACTTACTTATTTGACTACTACAGATGTGCCTCATCATTAATAGTCTGCCCAATTTAAACATGTTTTTCCACAGAATGTAAAGGAAGCATTTCTCAGTGAGACCTACCTAGAAGGCAGCCAGACCCTCTCACCACAGTTACAACACCAAATTTATAGCAGGCAGCCTAAAAAAAACTTAGTTCTGTTCAGGTGCTCAAACCAACACACCACCCAGGTACACATGCAGATGCTGAAACACAAGGTCTGCTGGTATTATTAATGTTATAAACAAACCCTTGCGAGTTGTGAAAAAACAGGTGTTTAAATCAGCTGGCCATTAAAATCATCTGCATACCTCCCTCAGATATTTTCTAGAGAACTGATTTGGAAAGTTACAGGGAAAACAAAACAAAAAAACCCAAACCAAACAAAACCCCGAAGAAACAAAAAACCTCACAAAAACCCCTAAAACAAACAAAAAAGACTCTTATATGTATTTTCAAATAGTGAGAAAAGTTAATCTAAGAAAAGTGGTTTTAGTTACATCAGCTACATACCTCTGAAAATTTGTCTTTGTCTTTGCAAAGAAGCATAATCAGATATAAAAATAGCTTTTCCCGTTTATACTAATTTCATCACTATATTTAACTGAAATATTGGATTACAAGTTTTCCTTGTATTGCCAGTTGCAGTAGCCAGTCTTGGATTAGTTATTATGCATAAAACCTGTATGACAGGATCCAATCTACTGGTCACATGTACAGATGCATGCATTCCCTCTCCTCTCATCTACACTGAAACTCCTAAATATATTGAAGTAAAATTACAATAAAAATAAAATAAGCCAATTATTTCATGGTTTCCTTGAAAGGATGAGTCTTTGAATGAGTATCAGTGATATAATTTCTATGTCATCATTATAGTGAGGAAAGTCAAGCCAGTTTTCAATAAAATTATTTATTTTCCAGCAATACAATTTCATGATTTAATAAAATGTTTCATAAATTCATACCAAGCTGAAGGATAGCTTTGATAAAGACAAAAGATAAAAAGTATTGGAAAAAAACCCAAAGCATTTGGTCCTAGAATTTCTAAATAAAACATGTCGATTTGGAGTATGTTCTTTTTAAGCTTTTATTCTATTTTAGAGTTGAACAAAAGGAACAAGAATAAAGTTTTTATTGTTCGCAAATGATGTTGGGTTTGATCATTGCTTTCTCCCATATTTTGATTTGTTTTGCAGTGAAGGGATTTCAATAGTGAAAGACTGTTAGGACAAAAATTATTAAATTACAGATTGAATTTTAAATGTGCACAATGTATGAATTATGTCAATAAAACAAAATGCTATTTGCATATTTGCATATTTGGTTCTACGGTTTTCTTTTGCTTAGATTAATATCTTTAATTCTGGGTATGGAATGGTAGTTTCCAGTGCTTGCCTGCTTGCTTGCATTTTTATTTCAATTTTGTTACCATTTGCTATTCAGCAATTTGCAAAATTTTAAACAGTATAACTAGAAAATAGAAAAACATACTATAGTCTGAATACATCTATTTCTGCTGGTTTTAATTACTGTAACTCAATTTATACTATATTTCATTTGAGAAACAAATATTTCTTTTGCTTGTTCCAAAACTAAATATCTATGTTGATTCTAAGGTTTTCTGAATTACTTCAACTGTCTAATGAAAATGGAGATGAATATTTAGTGCAAATTAAAGTGCAGGCAGATTCATAATGGAGACATAGCTCAATATAAATTAAATGATGAGGAAAATGTTTGGAGGTG
Organism: Florisuga fusca; assembly: GCA_038090715.1. NCBI lineage: Eukaryota > Metazoa > Chordata > Aves > Apodiformes > Trochilidae > Florisuga > Florisuga fusca. The sequence goes on along the minus strand of JAAWXA010000029.1, from coordinate 1,974,076 downwards.
TCTTGCCTTTAGGGAATAAGATACATTTTTCTTAAAAAATTCCATGGCTAAACCCCACATTCACAAGTGAGGGACAACAGCCAAGAACTGAGAGTGTGAGCAGTTGCTGGTGAGCAGGACACATGCCTGGGAACAATGCAAGCTCATATTTGGTTAAAGGATATCTGCACTGAGGAGGATGTAAAGCAAGAAACCAAGAGGTTAATGTGGGATCTGGTGCAGAAGGAGGAGGCACTGCTGGAGATTGAATGAGGCTGCCAGGCTCAGTATGGCAGTGCTGGTGACACATGGCAAGACAGTTCCCTGCCTGATGTCACTACCTCTGATGGACCAGAGCCTTTAGACCTAACAGACCATTGGTAGCCTGACAATTCCACCTATTTTGTGGTCTACAGGTTTTGCCCAGTTCTGCCTCCTTTGATAGGAACTGGGGATGGCAGTGACCAACCTGCAGCAACTGTGGAGTTGCTTAGCAGGAAGGAAGAGACTGGATAAGAAAGCAAAGGGGAAAAGGAATGGCAACTTAGCAGCATCCTTGTGAAAACTGCAGAGGCAAGAATGCAAGTCCTACATTGCACATAAGGAGGGATGCCCTGAGACAATACAGAAGCAGAGTGAAGATAGGGTCTGCTTTGACACTGGGGGCAGAAACTTGTGAATTACAGAGACAAGAATGTACATTCTTCACCTACAAATGCTCACTTGAAGAAGAGGTACAAAGCCCCACGCAGAAGGTGAGAACAGGCATCTGAACTGCCCATGACTGATCAACAGATCAGTCAACTAGTGCCCCCAGCAGAACTCACCGAATAAGGGAGATGTGATCCTCCTTTCTGCATATAATCGAGGCGCTTCCCTGCAAATAACACCTGCTGCTTCCAGAGGCTTGCATCTGTCTGCAGCCAAGAACATCATGGAGAGAATTCTGTCATTCTTCCAGCCCTCAGATTACTAGCTTTTGCTGTTCATCTGTGGATGTACCAGTGATCCTGCTGAGGGAGAGATTGGATTGATCCATTATGCCTGGGGGCTACACTTCAAGGAGCAAGAGTCCAGGTGCTGTTTTAGGGAAGCACAAAAAGCACATGGCAAAGATGGACTTCAGTTTCCTAGAGAGAGCAGGGAGCCTAAACTGTCAATATACAAATGACACAGGCTGGGAAACACATGGGAGGAACTGGAAATCCCTTTCCAGTCACAGACCTGACACCAGTAGGTTGGCAAAGATATGGTGGGATAGTTTGTATGGCTAAAGTGCTCCCATGGATGCAGAATCTTAGGAAAAGACAGGCAGGGAAGTCATGGGATGGGAGTGCTCTCTATAAAATGGGAAGATTTAAATACATGAAGATCTGCTACAGTGAGAAAAGGGCTGCTCAAGATTTTTAGGAGGAGAACAGTAAAGGAGATATTGTGGTGGGCATCTGCTCCAAACCTCAGGGTATATGTTCTGCTGGAGCTTAATTTGCATATAAAGGATTGGTTGGAGTGTGATAGTCAGTGGCAGGTTTGTGTAGAACTTGGAATTAAGGAAAACATTTTCTTTTCATCAGGCACTTGATGGACAGGGTCCCATGCAAGGCTGTCCCGAGGAAGTCCAGGAAAGCCGATTTTTTTTTTCAGTGACAGTCTTGCTTTTAGAATCTGAGTTCTTTGTAAAATCAAATTCCAAATTTTAGTTTTCAAATATTTTTTTTTTTAATCTTCTGCTAAACCTTTTAATGAGGATTTCACATTTCACTCAAGCACTTATTCTGCTGCCTCTTCTGGAAGCACTCAAGACATTTAGGCTCCTACTCAAATCATAACCTTGGTAGTTTCAAGGTTGCCATAGCTTCCCAGGATTAAGTTCATTCCTTCTGAAGGACTGAAGAGATCAGCCAGCTGACCTATGTAGTGGAAGATCCATGTTCCATAGCTTTTTCCCCCTGTCATCAACGCAGCAGAATATTTCATCTTGGTGATATATAGTGGGTATGGATCATTAACACCATGTTGCATGGCCCACCTTTCTGTAGCTCACATTGGGGTTTCTGCATTCCAGGCTTACCATGGCTACAGAGGTTATGTGAGATGAGATTTGTCTGCATCTAACAACTTTACCATGAAATTCTCTTTCATAAAACTGTTAAGAACTTGATGACAATGTCTAAATAAAGTTAGAAGCTGTACTGGGAGCCTTATGGAAGACTTACATATTTGAGGAGTTAAGGATTTTAGGCAGGTCAGGTCTACTATATTGTGCTTTCTCAGGGCTTCAGAAGCCTTCATGTTAGCATGAATAGCCACAGCCTGGAAACCTGCTGGAGTGCTCTGTGACAGGCTGTGCCACACATTGGTAGGTGTGGGGACAGAGATAACAGTTCAAAGAGTTAGTAAACTTTCTCTTAGCTGAACAGTTTACTAATGTCATCTTCAATTTAAAATATCTTTCAGATAGGTGAACTGTATGTGGATTGAAGGGTGAAATGTTGTGATCCTGACCAGGAGACCACTGTACATCGAGGTGAGTGATCCACAAAGCATTTAACCCAAGTAGGACGTTGGTGCTGTGCTTACAAATCCCTTGAGCACAGGATAAACACCTCCAGCTCATTGCAACAGAGGAGCCTGCAGGCAGCTCCCACTCAGTACCTGCAATTACACCCCTTCTGTGGCAGCTGTCCTTCTGTACCAAGAAGTCCTCCTGAAAGTGTCCTTTAGGAAAAGAGTTGTTCTCCTGTAAGAAAATTATACAATAGCTCCAAGGACTAGAAAAGAGGAACTCTTCAGGGATGGCATCTGCAGAGCATGCTGTGGGAAAATCCATCTGACACTCCAGGAATGCAGGGTGCCCAGCATCTGAAGAGGCAGGTTTACATACTATCAGTATTTCTCTTTTTCCACTGTTTTATTGACCATAAAGGGCCCTCTAGTTGGCCTTTTCTTATTGAGATGCAGAAAAAAGCCCTGCATCATCTCTCTCTCACCTCACCTCACCTCACCTCACCTCACCTCACCTCACCTCACCTCACCTTGTTATCTGTTGCAAAAAAAAAAAGACTACCTAAAAATGCAGGTTTGAGTCTGATCGATCATAGAACTTGTTTCTTTCTTTAATCTTTTTCATTGATTGCTCCACAAACTGGCCATTTAAAAAGTCAAGGCAGAAGTTCTGCTTCAGCTGCCTAGGCAATGACACCAAAATTTAACACTAAACATTTTCTGAAACATAGGGTGATTAGTATGAAAAAAATCACACTCACTGAAAAAATCCCACTCATTCACCTGCAAAGAGAAAATGAAGGATCTAAAGATCTATTTAGATCTTTAAAGCTGAATGGAAGCTGTAATGGAAGTCATTACAGATACAGCTGAGCTGGCTTCAATGCTCTCTACCACAGGTATTGAACTTGTCAGATATGAGAAACTGACTGCTGCTCCAGACATAGAGGACTCCTTGGATAGTTCCTTAATCACTCTTTGATATATGGATCAAAAAAACCTAATAAACAGTAATGAAGGCTTCACTGGCAAACCCAGCTCATTACGTTTGAAACATATTAGGATATGTTAGTTCCCTGCCCCAAAAGCAGGTTAGTTACCTATTGGGTAACTTCTTACACAGGGTTATGGTAGGAAATCTCAGTGGAGGGAGGTATTTATTTTTTGTTTTGGCCAGCCCAGACTCATGTACAGGTAACAGACCTGTCTTCTCACAAACATGCTCAATCCAGCAAAGATTAATCACTTAATCTAGACACCTATGTCAGCAGCATCATTGTTCCTGGTTTCTTCTGGAGATAATGCAATTAAAACATATCTCCAGAGGGTGTTTTCTTACCAAAAAAAATCTGAATTTTCTTTTTGGATACAATATATTTACCTCTTGATTATAGCAGGAATCCAAGATACATAAGCTTCTCCTTAATATGTGCTAGATGTAAATATAAAATTTTAAAGGTAAACTGTTTAAAGATAGGGGAATGAATCCGAATACCTGGAGCAGATCTCACTATACAAGTTATGTAGCATTAAAATTCCAGAGCTCTGAGGAATCAGTTGGCCTTCCTCTCTGGCCTTTTGAGGAGAAATTCTGCCAACTGGCTTTCATGCACAAGTCATACTAAGCTTTTCTCACAAAACGTTTCATTTCTTCAGAAATATCTTGTTACACTTATCCACTGCCTGTGTGCAGCATCACATCACAATGCTTGTGATAAATGCTAAACAACTAGTTACATGGAGAATATTTTTAGGAACATCCAACTTCCCAGTGTCATCTCACTGTCTTTTATTTCAGTCATTATTCCTCTCTGTTAGAACAAACAACTAGAATTCTGGAACACTGTGTGCTTCTACATCTACTGGAAGTTTAAAATATATGAATAATCAATAAGAATAAAAAGTAGAAATATTTGGTTATAACAAGCTGGATATTCCCATTTTTTTTAATCTCTTGAAGAACAAGGCAATATGTTAAAAACGAGATCTGGACAATGTTGCTTTTTTTCTGCTGTTTGTCAGGCTCCTGCTTTAGTGCTCTATTCTAATGCACAGGCAGCTTCACCATCCCTGTTGAAATCGACAATGAAATATCTACCCCCTTTTTTCAAAAATGAAAACTCAGAAATAGCTTAATTTTTATCATGTTCCAACAATACTCACACAAAACATACGCATCACAGCTCACCCAGATTTCTTAATCTCATTTACTATTCTCTTCAAGCAACCTGTCTAAGACACTGACGGAAGAGTGGTGCTGTTCAGTTTATCTGTGTTTGGCTGCTCATGTAGTTGGCTGGAGGGGAACCCAGCACCTCAGATTTCCTCAGATTTGCTCAAACGTGTGAACCCCTCAGGCCTCTCTGACTTCAGCCCTGATACATAGGCTGCATCAGGAGAGGACTCTACCACCACTCGTGGGAATGAGGATTGTGAACTACCCTGTAGTCAGGGTTAAACTCCCCTTTTTCTAGTGATTTTAGGATTTGAGATTTCTCTACAAAGAGCAACTAAACTTAGTGTTTAATCATTAAAATGCTTCTTAAAAAAGAATTAGCTCGCTCTTCTAGGTCTTATTATAGAACATGTTTTTAAAGGGTGGAAAGTAGCTTTGACTGAATTCTGAGTTTCATTTAGTATATGATGCTCACTGCTCTGCTGTTTTCGCCTCCCTGATGCATCATTTTCTTTCCAGCTTATTCTTTTCCTTTGCTAGTCTTTTTCTTTCTGATTCCTGCCTAATAGCTTGGCTCAGACTGCCAAATCAATTCTATTTCTTTTATTACTGCTGAGAATGTATGAGTGGAAGAGCAAACAAAAGCAATGACTTAAATAAATTGACATTGGGAGAAATTTTTCAGTTCTCAGGCTGGCTGCAAAGACTTTATGCTGTCAATAATATCCACCAGTAAGGTTTAAATTAAAAAAAAAATAATCCCATTTTCTGTCTCTGATACTGTTTTTCACAGCATTGTGTTTAAGATCATTCTGCTTTCTCTTAGAGAAGTTCAACAATAGATCGAGATTGTCTAACCTGGCTTTGTCTTCATCCCAAGAAAAAGAGGGTCAATATAAAATGAAAACTACCAGATAAAAGAGGCACTGTTTCCTGATAAAGGGAAAGTGAATAATGGATACAAAACACCCTCCAAAGAAAAGCTTTGCTTGCTTCTTTTCATTATAAGTACTTAACCTGTTTTCTTCCCTTCCTCCCCTCAACCACCATATTTAATCAAAGAATAAAAAAAATGTGCACAGGTAGCTGCTACAGCAAATTCTTCCACCAATGCTTTAATATAATATCCCAAACTAAATCTCACATTTCACTACTCTTAACAATGACTAGAGATGTTAATAACCTCTTATCTCAAAAATCTTTTATGAACACAACAGGAATAAAGGAGTTCCTTAAATCCATATGAGTAGCTATGCAAAAAAGATCAGAGCTGAGTGCTTTCACTATAATTAACACTATAATTAACTTATTGTAATACCTGTGGACATGCAAATAAAAGTGAGTATACAAGTTAAGCTCACAGGTTCAACAAGGGCTACAATATATATATGTATCCTTCATATATCTTATATATATCTTTTGCACTGCCAAATATTATCATAATTGATACTTATTTTAAATAGAGCTTCAGTAGAATTAAGTGTAATACATGACGTAATAGTGACAAAAGTCTAGCATCAGTCAGTCTTTGACAAGGAATTATTGTATGTAGATTAAGGGCATAATTAGCAAAATGATCAAATTCTGAGATCTCAAACTCAGAACTTCTTATGAGAAATGAATATTTTCTACATCACTAAGAGAGTAGATTGACCTTGTCTCATGCTTTTACAATTTCATACTATTTCAGTACATAATTAACTGTAGAAAAAATATTAATGAGGGTCATGTTTGTGACTAATACCAGTATGGCTGTGTAAAATTTCACTGATAATCTGTGAGCCCTGGGGATAATAAAGTATTAAAAGTTAATATCTTACAACACAAGATGAAGAGTTACACATCTGTGCCAGCTCAGAAGCTTTAGAAACACTTTTTTTTTCCTGATAAATGTCACATTGATATTTCATGGTTCCTTATAGATTATATGGTTTATGGAGAGCAGCATAAGTGAATTTGCATTTCCATGGTACCCATCACAGAATCAACACAGTGCAACACAGATTTAATCTCCTTTGCTGGAACTTCACAGAAGACTTTCAGGCAGCTTTAATGATGGCTTAGTTCTAAAGTTACACAAATCAGTGGCATTAAATGACACTTCTAGATCCACGAGAATGGAGTTTTATACAATCAGAACTTCAAACCATGAATAATTCTCCTACATAGTGACCTGGTATATTTTTATCCATTTTGCTTTCCCCTTGTCCAGAGAAATCAGGTTAGTCAAGCATGATTTACCTTTAATAAAGCCATGCTGCCTGGTCTCAGTCACCTCCTTCTCTGTCATACACCAGAAAATTCCAAAAGGATCTTCTCTGTGATTTTCTGAGGAACTTATTTGAAACTTCCACACCTGGAGTTTTCAGGAGTCTCCTTCTGGCCTTTTGTGAAGATGGCTGCAAGTTTTTCATTTCTCCAGTCACAGGGGTCCTCCCCCAGTCTTCACAACCCTGTGAAGATGGTAGAAAGTGGCTTTTCAAGAGCATTGCCAGTTTTCTCAACACCCTCAGGTGCAGCCTTCTGGGTTCCGTGGACCTGAATGGATCAAGTTCTCTCACATAGCCCCTGACTCAGCAGTCCTTCTTAAACTAATCCTTCAAGTGCAGAGGCCTGGGAGACTGAATCAGAGAAGACTAAGACTAAGAAGTCCTCATCTGTGCCTGCTGTCACAAAAATAACTATCTCATTTAGTAAAGGACTTACATTTTCCTCATTCAGCCTATGGCCTTAAGTAGGAATTGACCATTATCATGTGACTATAAGATCTGAATACCTATGGCTAAATGAGCACGTGTCATGTTGCCAACAGGGAATGCAGAAAAACGGGCTCTTTATGATGCAAGCCAACCCATGGCATCAGTAGGCCCTAAAAGTGCCTGTTCCTTTCCATTCCCTTAAAAACTCCATCTCACCCTCATTCCCTAAGGTGACTAATTGGTGGCTACTGAGTTGTTCTATCTACTCTCCTTAAAAAAAAACCAACAAAATGGGTGGTCAAGGAGGCACAGATGAAGTAAACACAGCTGGCAGCTATCTGATAACAAGATGAGAGTAAAAAGAAACTTAGAACTCCAGTAAGCAAATGTCTCAGCGCACAAGCTTATGAACTGCTGTAAAGCTTTGTGTGTACCCTGCAAAAAACCTGAAAGATGAAGTTCCTCCACTCTTGCCAGATACTCACCCTGACTAGTGTCTCACAGGGCTCCATTCCTGGCAAGACATCTTTTTTACCAGATCCCCTTTTGTTCAGTCTTTCTAACTTTAAATCTACTGAATAGTTCCTGTTTTGGCTTGCGCTGTCATTCTGTTTCTCGTGGCTGATTCCCTTTTGCTGACAAATGTGTGTCTTCTGTTTGATGTATTACCTTTCAGTACCTCATGGGAAGGATAGTTACATCTCATAGTAAAGGACAATTAATAAAATATGTTCTTTAAACACACCGCCATTTCTAGGGGAGTAATTGAAGTTCTTTTGAAGGAAAGAATGTCTCCTCTAGTGTAATTCTATTTAGCTTACCCCTAATGCAATTCTCTTTCTAGTTAAAAGTTTACGTGAAGTGGTTCAAAAGCAAGGCTTTTTTAAAAATTATGTAAAGAACAAAAGGCCCCAGATCATCTCAGCTCTACTCCAAGTTAAAGGAACCTCAATCTGTAAAGCCTTTTGACACTACTGATGCTAGGAAATTTGCACTGGCTTCAGTTTGGCCTAGCAAAACTGTAGGTTCACCGTGAAGAAAAGATTTCTTTATAAATGAAGTCAGGAAGCCTCAGAGTCCAAACATCAATTATTCAGTTTTGTTATGAATGCTATGCATAGAAGCAGCCTCATAATCCAGTTGGAAATGAAAGGTAGGATGACGCAAAATTTAGTAATACTGGAGCACCTCTTTTATGAGGAAAGGCTGAGAGAGCTGGGTCTGTTTAGACAGGGGAAGACTGAGAGGGGATCTTCTCAATGTCTATAAACATATAAAGATCACATGTCAAGAGGTTGGGACCAGGCTCTTTTGGGTGGTGTGCAGTGACAGGATGAGAGGAACACAAGAAGTTTCATCTGAACATGAGGAATTGCTATTATGACAAGACTGGTTTGTTGCATAGCATCTACCAGATGTACAAACAAGGTAATTGCACACACAGATACAATCCAATGATAGCAATAAAACCTAGGGCAGAAGAGATACGTCAGTAAACAGGTAAAACTTTATAATAGATTACTTTAGGGTTCTTTCCTCAGAAATGGTACATAATAGGGCATATAACGTTTCCAATCATCCAAGTTGTTTATTTATGCTGTAAAATATTAAATAATTTCATAGGAAGTCAAGCTGGTGCTTTGTTTAAATCATAAAACTAATTCATATCAGATTCCATTCACTCATAGGTGTTAACACCTACACTGAAAAGTGAGATTAAAACAATAATCTTATTGGTATTTCTTTACAGATGGTTAATATGTTGTGCATTTCCTATCAGCTTCTAATATGCCCTGAAGTGTCCTGAGAACAGTGTAGATCTAGCAGAGTTTTTGTTAAGTAGGCATCAGTTCTTTGCAACAACCCCACATTTCCATTAAGATTCATCTTTGAACTGGGAGAGTAAATATGCCTAGTGCCTTCTTCACCACACTTTGGCATCATTTTCCTAGAGTCAAATCAAGTCAGTGATCAAGAGATTAAATACTTTGAAACAAATTTATTTCATAAATCAAGAAGCCATTGTTCCTTTTGCTTCAGTAGACTTGCACCAACTGAAGAAAAAAGTAAAATTGCATTTTTCTTTTTCTCCAGGTTTCTGACTGTTTTGATGTATACAGTTGTCATTTCACTGGTAGTTAAAAAACCTCTTTCAGACTCTACCATGGTGAAGTCTCTGCAAATGTGAATTTATAAATTTTCCAGCCTCCAGCATGATCTGCTGGCATTTGGGAAAGTGTTTTCGCTGTATAGATCCAGGCATCAGCAGGATGCATACAGCAGCAACAGTCTTCACAGGATTTTTGCATTTCCATTGGGAGAAAAGGGGTTCTCCAGGAAGAAATTCAGAGACTATATGAGTCTCTTGTAGAGCATAGAAACAGAGATATTATTGCGACGTGCAAGGTTATCTAACACCTGGGTGGTTTTGGACCTGCTTCTTATCTGTCTCTTTCTCATAGTTCATGGTATAACCTTGCACTGAAAAGATATTTCTTACGGCAGGATTCAGAAGCATGTTTTCTGCTTACAGTGTAGTAGTGAGAAAAAACCACACCAATGTGCTATAACTGTGAGGAACTTGTGGAAGTTTTAAATCTGATACTGTCTGAGTTAGGAAGTGATATGCAGAACTGCAAAGCTGTGATCCCAAGCTTTTTTGGTGTATACAGGAATAATCTCTGGCTTCAGGGGTCCTTAAGCAGAGCAAAGTATTGAGAAGGAAGTATCTGATAAATCAGGATAATGTAGTTTTAAGTTCTGGTATCTCATTACCTGTCATGGCTCTTAGAATCCAAGACAGGCCTAGGGAGCTGAAAGATACCAGATCTCAAAACTAATCCTATTTTCTTTATTTTCTATCAGTAAGTGCTACCTTTTGCCTCTGCAACTACAGTAAGTAAATTAAATATGTTTTTCCTTCTTGCCTCTGATAAGCAAAGGCCTGGGGTGTGGACTGGAGGGTGCACTGACTCCCAATCTTTGGTAGAAACTATGGAAAAGAGAAAAGTCTATGCACACAACAGTGTACCTTCTCTGTTAGCACATTGACAATATAGCTGGGGTGCAGTGAAGGCTTACAGTTTTTTTGTGTGACTGTGTGCCCCTTGTGTCTGAAAATCTTTAGCCAAGATGCTTTCAGCCCAAAAGGTATGTATTCCATTTTGGTCAGCTCTGTCAGTATCAGTTTCATTGTTCACTCGTCCTGGGAGGTTTTCTGCCACCAAGATGAATAGTGTGTTGATTCATTGCCATGACTTTGGTCCACATGGAGGAGGTACTTAAAGGTGTCAGCTTGTTTTTCTTCTGCTCTCCTTCTGTTGCTGTTTTTTCCCCTCTTGTTCATAGTTACATGGTCGTAAGCTCTTTTACTATTTTTGGTTAATTACAGTCATAGAATTCTACATTCCTACTGTAACTGTTAATTAACAAATCTCTATATTTCACAAATTAAAAATATCTATTTAAAGCTCTACTAACTTTTTTTTTTTCTCTTTCACTTTTTTTTCTGAGAAGTGTGAAAAAAAACCTCCCCTCCATATAAATCTGCATGGATGACTAAAATCAAACTGATTTAATTCACAATCTTAGTTATATCCCTAATTAATTGATGCTCATGTTCTACAGTAGCTGAGGTTTACCATATCAAAATATTGCAACCTCAGAATTCTTACAAACATTGAGATTTTGGGAACAAGAAATAAACCCAAACCCCCTACTTTTTGTCCAGAATGCATTTAAAAGAAGCAGCAGATATGTTAATTTCCCCTACTGCCTGCAAATGTGATTAGATCTGAGTCAGAAGGACCATGCTTCAAGGAAATAAGGTATTTTAAACTCTGCTGAAAAATACAACTAAAGTTCAAAATATTAGAAATTGCGAGATAAAGCCACATACACCTTAAAAATGTGCTCTTCTTCCTGATTACCCCTCACCCTGCATTTGAAAATAGTCACAGAGTTTTCTTGAAGCCCATTGGCCTTTTGCAGAATTTTCTCTTTATTTCGCTACTAGAGGTTCCAGCCACAATGAATGGTTTTCTGAATCTAAACTTTGATGTCTTTTATGTCCATGTACTTTCTATCAACCTTGAAGAGTCAGGGATCTGTGTCACCACTGCATTCAATCACAGAACTACACATGACAAATTGTTCTGTTTTCACTATAACATTGCGAATTTACTTTAGGAATGAAATGCAAAGAAAATATAATTTAGAGTCTTTGATAACTGATTCTCTAAAAGAATCTCCCCTACAGGGGAAAAATTTATCTCATCTTAGGGTTTTCTTATGAAAGAAATTATGGCTTCCATATTACACACTGATTTTATATACTTTACATTGCTTAACCCAACTCTGGCTCAGGAAACTGCTGAGCAAACAGGCTAGAGGATTAAGTCCTAGCCCTCATAAACTTTAAAGAAACACCCGCCTTCTTCCTGGGATTTCCAGACAATGAAGCATATATCACCTACTTTTAAAGATGGCTGCAACTGAGATAGTTGAGTAAATGAGAGAGGAAGGCATTTTATCAGATTGGCATGAAAACCTGTTTTTAGAATAAAATTATTCACCCTGTCACACAGTCATTTATTTATCATTGACTATAAATATATCCTTGAATAATTTATTCATATGTAAATGCCTGCACAATAGAGATATCTATTTTGAAAGATGGATCTTATCCAGCCTCTCAGCTGGACCTCAGTCTCTAAAATGGGAAAATCATTTTCTATATAAAAACAAAATAAGAAAAAAGTTCAGTGAGATAATCTGGGAGGAAGACTGATCAGCTTGGTGGCAGACAAGTTTAGTTCAAATCTCTGCTTTAGTTAATTTTTACTTGCTTGTGCAAAATGAAATAGATATAGAAAAAAAGAATGAAAAATTTTCATTGTTCAAAACTAATTTCTTGTCTGGTAGATAATTAGGACCCTTATGAAGACTTACACAGTACAAAGAAGTAAGCTTAAGTTCTTAGTTCAAATCAGGCACTGCAGGGAAGACCAAGATGTTTCGTAAGCAAATCTCCAGTACTTTTATCCAAGATGAATGGATGCCCTCAACATAATTTATCACCTTCAAAATCACAGGCTGCTCTCTGTACATGGTAACAGTGAGAAGTGGTGCAGTGAGAGCTCGGACACAACACCTGTGCCAGAGTCAAGAGATGGATTTCTGCTCTGTGCAAGGTATCCAGATTTACTTCTGCACTTGTGCAGTGGCAGAAGCTCACGTGACCTGAGAGGGGGGAAATCTTTTACTTACACAGAAGTTTCATGTCATATGTCATAAGTTATCATTAGGCTCCAGCTGTCTTTCCAGAGGGGAAAAAAAATTCCCATGGGTCTATCAACATAACAGAGGTATCTCAGATAGTCCAGGTCAACTCAAACGTCATTTTCTGTTGTGTTTTACCCTGTGATCTCAGTTTGGGGCACCAAATGAATCCCTGGTGGTGGCACATATTAAAACAAAAAAGTAGTTTTTCACAAGTAGATGCCAACACAATAGCAGGTGTTTAAGTCTCCATTATAGTCAGTGCAGACCTAGTCAGTGGACACTAGAGAGCAATTTAGATTAAAATATTCAGCTTAATTATTAGACAGTTTGGGTGCTTTTGGTCTTAGTGGTCAGCAGGCCAACCGAGGGGCTCTATTGAGTGGCAGCAATATGGAAAAAAGACAGGAGGTCAGAAGCTGATAGAAGATGCTGTCTCATTACTAATCTCTTTTAGAAAACAACATTCGTTAAAGAATGCCTTTAAAAGGTCCCTAGTGTCAGAGGCCTACATAAGCCAGGAAGCCTATGATGCAGTGGTGGAAGTCAGTTTTAGAAGCCCTCTCCGGCTAGAGGAAGAAAAAAGTTGAAGTGGTTAATGTGCTGCTGTTACTTACATTATTTCCTTGATTTGACCATGAAAAGTTTTTCTACTCTAACCAAATCTGAAGAATCTTTTTGTGTGTTTGTTTGTATGTTTGTCCCCTCTTTTAGCATTCCCTCTAAGTTACTCTCTTGAGAATTCATTGTCTCATTCCCGGTTATTCTCACATCACCTTGAAAATATCGAAAGGAATAGTTTGCATGTCTTTTTTCATTTGTTTCTGAAGAAAACAGAGCATGTAATTATACAGTCTTTGTGTATGTCTGTATATCCCTCTGGCAACTTTTTGAACTTGCTGTCTAATTCCAAGCAAGACTGAAACTCCAATAGAGCATCTGCGAAAATCACTAAACCGAGCAAAAGAGAAATAAGGAGTGAAAATTCCTGTTTGCTCCAAATCATTTTGGATCCTGTTTGTAAAATACAGTATTTAAAATTAAGCAAAATCTTGCCTTAATTCCAAACTTCTCTTTGAGAAAAGTTTTTAGATACAATCACAGCAGAAAATTTAAAGGTCAATTGACTAAGAGATGCGAACCCATAGGAGATTAAGTAACATCCATTTACAATTGAATGTGATTGAAACTGAACAGCATGTGACTGACATTATAATTTTAATGACTACAAACATTAATGTACATAAACAATTTCTATAAGAAGTGGGTATACTGGAAAGTTACAATTTCAGGAAGCATTATTTTTTAATTCCTTCATCAGTAGACATCCAATGAGCATTGCTGAGAATGTGGTCCAGTTTCCAGTGGGCTTTTAAGGTGGACTTCTCCACTACAGAAGAACTGATTTCCTTAATATTTTCAAAGGCAGAATTTCACACTTCTCTGAATGCCACTTGACTGCAAGTAGAAATGTTAACAGCTTGTGGGAGAGCTAATTAGAACCTCATGAAATTTATTGGGCTTCTTTGACACTAACTTAACAGGAAGATGAGACTCAATCTGTTATAAAAAGCTCGGGGTTTTACTTCTATCTTCATGCCTGAATAAGGAACCTTAAAAGTCAGAATTCAGTTTTAGCTCATATAATACCACTGCTCATGTCAGACATCTTTGTTTCATATTCTTGTATACTTCCAGGTTCCAAAGTCACCTATCGCTGGCAGAACTTTTATGTTAAATTCCTGTGAGCCTTTCCCAAAAAATAATAAAATTAATACAAGATATACATATTGACAGACATTAATATGTAAATAAATTCTTACATCAATGTGATGCAAATAATTGCGACTTGGCTTTTGTAGGTGTATATGCACACACAAATGGGGACACAGTTTCCGATTAATTTTTGAATAAATGCTTTATCCTTACACTCTCTGTTTTGGTAGATTTCTCTACAGTGCATTAAAGAGGGAATTAAAGATACAACAACAACTTCTCTTTCTCAGTGAGAAAAGGTTGAAGCTTGAATCAAGTAAGTAGCTGTGCCTAAGGCTTAGGTATCTAGTCAGAGCTGGTGAAGAGAATTTCATATACTGTTGATGGAATTAGGTAAGGTTCTATGAAGGTCTCAAGGAAGAGATGCTGTCTGCTTTTTGGTCTTTATATATGTATCTGTGGGGTCATACATGGTGCTGTCACATAGTCATGGCATAAGTACTCCCAGACACAACTCATTCTCTCAGTGCCAAAAATGCAGATGCAATTTTGATGGCCTGCTAGGTAAACTGGGACCCCAGATCCCGGATTAAGACATAGTAGCATGTAAGTCTTTAACTGGGCTGGAAAATAAAATTTTCATTTTATATTTCAGAAATAGTTTTCCGCGTCACACTACCTGTTTCATCAGCTACATGACATGGCTCAGGTACCCTGGAGTTCAGCTCACTACAACTACCACTGGTTTTGCCATATTTGAGGGTCTGAAAATCTGGTAAACATCTCTGTAAGTTAAAAATTCAATTCAGGTAAATTTTCTTAAATCCGAGAACTTCTAAAAAGCATATATCAATTGCTCATGTCAATTGCTTTGAAATGTACATTGTAATATCTGGAAACTATTAAAATATTATCCTGTTCTTATCACCATCTCTAGCAAAAATATTGATGCTTGATTGCAGTCTGCCTCACATAATTTTCACTTTTTGATGAAACAGCACTTTTAAGATAGATAAAATCCCGTATTGTACAGCCAACAGAGGCAATTAAGTTATTTTAAAATATTACTTATCTGTCTTTTAAAAATAGACAATCATTTTGTAAACATGAAAAAAGCCCACAATACTGTAAATTTTTTGTAACTCGTTTTTGAAAACTGAAAAGCATTATAATTTCCATTTTTTTGTCTACATTGTTTATATCAGGGTGGGAACTGGAAGAATCTTTGGAATATTTAGGGGGTTCTCATTAATTATTCAGGCCATGTTCAAGTACTCAGGGAAAGGCTCAAAAGCAAGTAAAAGGCCTTTCAGAAGAAATTTTAACATTTCCATTAATTTATCTAACGAGCTAGTGATTTGTTTATTTTTAATACACATGCATTGGAAGTGACAAGGACAACTGGGGATTGTTTTAAATGTCAAATTGCTTCATTAATTTTTGTATCAAATTAATCATTCATGTTTTAATGCTCAGAAGGCATAGAACATGTGTAAAGGGGCTTTTTTCAGCACACATGAGTATCAATATATTTACATTTTCATTTTTTATGATTTAAATCACCATGCTAATTCATAGAACTCAAGGATCTAACCTGCATTTTTAAAACCATTTTTGTTACTTTTCCTGATACCAGAAAGCATACATTCTTTCATGAAGTACCACTAAGAGTGTTATGAAGATGTCACACAAACTTTGTTTTAGTGAATACTTCTTACATGTCATATCTAAAAGCTGAGCACTTTTCCTACAGTACTGATTTTACTTTAGATAGTGTAAAGATTATTTGGTGCAGTTGAATACTTCTTAAAGTGCTTCTCCTGACATAGCTGAAATAGAAACTTGAAAAATATCCCTAAAATCAGTATCTATCACGTAAGAAAAAGAAGTGTTTTTTCTTCCAGAAAAATCAAGTGTTCTTATCTCACCTGCACAGCAATACTAAATAAAACATTGATTATGAAAACTGTGATTTTGGCCATGGAAATGAAGAGATCTTTTTACAGAGAGTCATGTCTTTTTCAATTGGCAAGCTTTTTTTTTTTGTGTTCATATTTTTAAGCCTTCTGCAAGAGCCAGAAAGATTAAAATATGTCTTTAATTTAAGACTTGAATGTGGGGAAAAGATTGCAGTACTTAGGACATTAAGAACCCCAAATATTCTGAATCATGAACACACAGGAATTGCATTAATTGAGCCATACAAAGTGCTTCAATCAGGAAGTCCCAGGAAGATAATATTCAGGAGGTCTAACCAGGGTACATTTCATCAAAACTCACTATGCAAGAGAAAGTATGAAGTTAGCCAGATGTAAAGTGCTTCAAATACACAAAGCCAAAAAATTATTCTCTCTAGCTCCTTCAGCCACTACAGCTACACTGACTTCAGAAGAGTCTATGATAACAAAGTCATTATGAACTGATAAGTTTTTAATTTTTAATATTGATCAATTCAATTGATTGTGTGATTATACATGCTAATGTAATGCTTTTTATATATTATGATAAGCTATATTAAATAATATATCTCTATATTTATACACAAATATAGAGCCTGAGGCAAGTATGTATATGAATTAAGAAATTAAAATAATTTCTGGAAACTTTCCATCTTCTGAATGCACTTTTCAGCATTAAAATGAATGCATTATATGTTATACAAGTGAACGTTTACCGTAGAAAGAAACGGGAGCTTTATTACAAGTTAATTACACTTGAAAGATATTGTTTCAAGAGTCATGTGCACATGAGCTTCTCACACAGAGTATCAACTAGAAAAAATGAAGTAGCATATGTCTTTTTGCTGACAATTAATTTCTTGTGGTCTCATAAGAATTATTATCCCCAGTTGTCAAAGGCAACAGAAGCACTTGCTCTTCAACAGTAATAATAAATTGTCAGAGCAAGATATGAACTTCTTGGTTTATAAATTTATGTGCCAGTCTATAAAGAGGAAAGAATATTTATGGTCCTGTATTTCTGAATTTGTTTTAATCTTTCTGGCAGAGAAAATATTTCCTCCGTCCTTGGAACAAGTTTTTCCCACAGCATTGCAGACAACTGATGTTGTCTTGGTCAGCATAATGTTCATTTTCACTTGAAAATATGCAATTTTCTGTCTATGAAAAGCAGTTCTATTATAGAACCAATTATCTGATTTCCTCATTACATCATTTCCTTGTGCTGTCTGGTTGTTGTCACAGAGATAAGTGTTAGAGCACTTCTAATCTGAAAAACTGCTGGTTTCCTTGGTAACCAATTTTTTTTTAAATATTGCACTTATGAAAGTTTTCTGCAGCAGTTCACATACTTCTCTACTCTAGATGTGTAAATGGCCCTCAGAAATTACACTTGCACTCTGTTGCAGTAGTATGAAAGAGTTGTGGTATCATTTGACTTGGCATGCATTAAAATGAGGGAGAGCTTTTCTCCAAATTTTTCAAAAACTCTTGCACGCTCTTCAAAAGAAATCCATTATTTATGTAGACACTAAAGTGTTAATAGTATTATGTTACCTTTGTGTGGACCCCGGAACTCAAAAAGAGTGGTTTGGGATTCTAGCTATAATAAAAGCTCAAGGGTAGATTGCTAGATAAAACATTACTGATAGAGTAACTAACAATGGACAAGCTACAAGTCCAAAGAGCAACAGATGTCTATTTTCTGTTTTATGGTAATAAAGTGAGCTACACACACACACACACACACACAGGATGCTGCAGTAATTAATTCTTCATCCCCTGAGGTAGATGCCAGAACACCTGTTTGATTTCTTATGATCTTATGTTCAGTCAGAGCATGACCCCACTTAGGCTTACAATCATGAGAAGCTGCAATAGGCATTCAAAGAATCCTAGGCATGTTATATCCTAAAAGAAGCTTTATTCATCTCTGCAGGTTGCATTTTTGTTGTGACCAGTAGTAAATGTTGAAAAATGGGGTCACATTAGGCTATAAAAGTATCCTTTCTAAACTGTGGCATTATTCTCTCTTCTGTATTTACAACTGCACAATGTAAAACCTTCCTTTTGCTCCTGCCGAAGTTGCTCCTTGAGACATCTTTCTCTGAGCAGGTTGAAATTCTGTGTGAATTATAAGTACACACAGATCTAGACATCTGATGATTGCATCTGTGATCTAAGGACAAAAGATTTGACAGAAGGTCAATATATTATTCTTATTATGAGTATCTGTTTAATGTCTAGGGATAAACTCATCTTTGTAACTTTTAGACAGGATACTTATATTTTAAAGTGCTATGTTTCTAATCAGGAAGTTCAACTTGCCCTCACTTAGACCGTAAAATTTTAAATAATTTTCTTGAAGTCACCTTATGATAATATAACAGTAGTATCAGCAGAGCAAAACAATAGCATTACGGTGTTCACTGTCTGCATTTCAGTTTTTCTACATGATGCTTATTATCAAGGAATGTTAATTATATCTTTCTCCATTTCCTCATTTTTATGATGTGTTCGTTTCAGAACAAACTTTTCTGCTCCCTTTATTTTTGCCCACTTTAAATATATTTTTTGTAAAATATTAATAAAACATCTCATCTTTTTTTAATAGTGTGTTTTGGGGGTTGTTATATTTTTTGGAAATTATATTACATTAACTTGAAAAAAAAATTCTTTATTTTTTGGTTCCTGATTTCTCACTTTTATCTTTATACATATCTGGATAAATCATAAGCAATTTCACACATTTTGGAAACTTTGTGTGAATATTTTGATTTGAAAGAATTCTGTGTAAAAACAGCTAGTTACAATGCCAACAATAAATTGTATGTATTAATGTCTCATGTCTCTTTTAATTACAGATTATTTTGGAAGAATATTTATAGGTAATTTAAATTCTCTCACTTTAACATTTATCATATGATCTGAAGGGGAATGCCCTGAGTATTTAAGGTTCTGAGTTGCTTTTGTTTAAACAAATCTATTCAAGAGGAGACTGATCCTAATGACTTAGACAGTGCTTCCTGTGGATACCTCAGCTCCCTTGAAGAATTGCAGAACAGTAGTCAGAACATCCAGGTTAAATGTGATTCAATAGATTTCAGCCCTCAAATTGTAGTAGCTTATCAAGGTATAAAAAAATTGCTTTAAATCCCAGAGGTGCAGAAACATTTGCACACATATCAGCTAGAATAAGACCCTTCCAGCCTTTCGCACACATCAGCTGTGAACTTCATCAAAAAGCATGGCTTTTCTAGTTGCTGATGTCTGACATGGCAGTAATGGGTCATCTGTTCATCCTCTTGCTTAACTGCAGCTAGTTTTGAGTGCTTTGAAAATAGTGTTTAGCTCTTATTGCCATTTGCAGCTAGACCAGTTTGCTCAAATGTTGATTTTTTAATTCATCTAAACAGATGAATGTCTGGCTTCAAGGTAAGCGATGCTTGATTCATATTCAATGCCATTCTCTTGAAAGGAACTGCAGGAAATGGGAGCATCAAGGATAAGTTCTTTTGCAATGGGTTCAGCTCTCAGCTCCCCTCTTTTTCAAGATTCATAAGTAAAGACTAAGCCCCAAGGACAGGAAAGAAAAGACAGCACCTACCAGTCAAATACCAGAAGCCTCTTCTCCTCCTTCTCTTCCTCACACTTCAAGAGTAACCTCTAAGATACACGTGAGCTGTGTACTGTGAGTGTTCAGATGAAAACCTATCCCTCAGTAGAGTCAGTGAGAGATCAAAGCTTAGCTGGTTAAAGGACATCTTTGATAAAGCAAATGAAAGAAATAAAACTGTATGGCTGGAAATCGGGCTGGGTTTTAATTGCTGTGTCAGTTTTCCTCAATGCTTGTCTTGGTCAAGTTATTAATTTAATTAAGTACCATATAGCAACTCTAATTAATTAGTAATCTCATAGTACATTTTCCTTCAAACTCAGCCTACTTGGAGGTGTCAGAGCACTGCCACAGGCAAGCAGACCTGTTCACTTTTTGTACGTAGTACGGCAAGAGTTCTGTTCTCTCCCTTGCAGCTTATTTGCATGATGAGCCTTTAAGAGAAAAGATTCTTCTATTATTAACTAGCTAGCTCCAGTGATAAAGCAGCACAGATTGCAGTTTGCACTGCTTTAAATTATCAAGGGTAGACTACATCTATTGCAATTATGTCTCAGTGCAAACTGGCTTTAGTAAAGTATAATTTAAAACTTGTCACTGATAGGAATTGTAATACTGGCAATCTATTAAATCTTAGACCTGCATTGACAGTGCCAAATGTTAAGCTTTTGTCTGTGATGCTCCTCCCTACCCTGATCCACAAGAAGAAAGGAATGAGAAAAAAATTGTAAGAAATATTTTATATGAACATTAAATTTCCACTCAGTTCATCTTCCAATCTATCAATATATGAAATGGCAGCCAAATTTACCTATGAAAAATAGTAACAACAACTTTAAAAACAACCAGCTTGCTTAAAGGCAAACCCTAGAAGTTCTCTGGGGGAAAATAATTAAATATAATTACTATATATATATATTTGGTTACCAAAATGAAGCTTTGCTTTTTTTTTTCTTTTTTTTTGGAGGAGCCTTTGATGCATTCAGAGTAAACTGTCACAGCTAGAAAAAAATTTCCAGCAAAATAAAACGAATGCATGTTTGAATTTAATGTATTCATAACTAACAGGGAAATACATGCAAATCTGCATCTGAGTATTAAAATTAAAAAATTAAAAATACAAAACAGTATTTATACATAATTCACTGACTGGTATTTAGGCTGCATGATTTACCAGAAATGTTGCAGCAGAATTACTGTGTAGAGGTTTTCGAATGTCTAAAAGCCTAAGCAGAAAACAAATGACTTGCCTGCTGTGCTTACATTCAGGTAATGGGCAGAAATGGTTGCTCACTCAGGGGTTCCCACTCTGACTGATTGCAGAGCTAGCTGGTGATCATGACTTTCCTCTGCTGTGCAGCATCTGGTTTGTTCTTTTTCCCTACTGAAATTATTTTACTGACATGTTCAAATAAACATTGTTTGCTCTTCACCCACTCACTCTTAAGAAGCTCAGACTTTTTATAACCTCCTCAAGGAGGTTATAAAAACTTAAAATACTTGTTCCAGCCATAAAAACACTTGGATTGCTACAAGTGTCTTGCCGCTAAGAGGTGGTGACATATGGGCTGAGAAGACCTCAAAATATCACCTCCCTTCACATCTGCTCAAAGCCTGCACTAGATTAAGGGTTAAATAACTCTTTAATAAGAATATGTTGTCAGATATATGAAATCAGAGAGTTAATGCTGATGTTTTGAAGTGCTGAGATGCAAAGCTCAGTGATAATACATTTCCTAGCAGCCCTCACGATCAAGAAGGAGAGTCTGAGGATTTCATACAGAGGCCATAAGATACAGCACCTCACGCTCTTCTTCAGTAGTCTGTGAATATTATTTTCTTCTGAATATAAGTGTCCCATTAATTAATGCTCTATTTGCTGGTATGTTCATAAGGAAAATTGATGGTGTTCAAGGTTATTAAGAATGGTTCATTAAAAGGGTTCAAGAACTGAGAAGGTGTCTTTTTCTTTTCACTCAGGGAATGTCAATGTTTCATCAAAGCAGATTGTTATGTGAGAACCAGTCAGAAGAAACTATTCTTGAAAAACTTCATTTTGACAACCACCGTGCAATTTGGCATTGAATCCAAAATATTCCCTTCTCATAGTAAAGGCCATTATAATTTTCTAACAGGTGCAACATTTATGAAATTGAATGTTTTGGGTACAGTAATTCACAGTCAGATTTTTGCCTCAGTGGATACTTTTGTGTCCAGATACTCTGCAATTTTGTACTCTCAGAAATGAGGCTTAAGCTTTGACCAGTGACCCAGTTGTGCTGAGCTTTGGAAACATACATCTTGAAAGGGGAAACTACAAGATCATGCTGAGCTATGGAGCAGCAGGCCAACAGAGACAACCTCGTGGGAGAAAGGAAGCAATATTAATTTTGGAAATTACTCTATTTCTACAACAAAACTAATCTCAAGAGAGCTACCAGAACAATCAAAACTGAGTTCATGCTGTCAAGGTGTTAGAATGGATTTATGTAATCCTGAACTCCTCTGTAATGGTTCAAAGATAGAATTCAGAGCATAGCTGCACAATAATAAATGTCATGGAAAATACACAGAGCTAAAGCAGATAGAGAGGGGAAAAAAACCAAGAGAAACAGCAAGGTTATTATGAAGCATGTCTAGAGAAGACAAAATAGCTTTATGTAAACAATTGTTTAATATGAAGAGGGCAGGAGTCAATTATTCATGTTGATGACAGTAAGAAATATGAGACAAATAGAGCATAGAAATGTTTGTCTGCAAGTACAATATATTTTTTTTTAAGTGAAGCATAAAATTACTACTAAAAAGGAGATTACAATGATAACTAAAACCATTTTATTGGTTAAATTGTATTATATTATATTGGTTATATTATTATATTTGCATTATTCTTCACTTACAGTATTCTTCACTTTCTTTGAGGTAAGTAAATCGCTATTAACAGGAGAACATAAGAAAAAATAGTAACATTGTCTAAGATGAAAGGTTCATCTCATAACAGGCAGTGATAGAAGCACAAAGAATGTCTAGTCTGCAGTTTTACTAACATCCAGCATAAAATCTCCTTGAGGTGGTGGTGGTGGTATTTACACCTTTATGTGTATTCCTTTATGTTTAACAGTCTATATACTCAGAAGATTTTTTTTCATACTGTCTTTATAAACTACCAACTGTCATAAACTCCCTTGTTTCATGAGAATTACTTCCTATCAGGATTGATTATAGAACCTGAGTCTGAGAGTCTGTTTTGTCTTGTTGATTTTTCTTTCAGTCCATTTCTATTATTCTAATGCTTCTTTTCTTTACTGGCATGAATGCTATCATTTCATGATCAGTTTCATGACTACTTTCAGATAGATTGCTTTCCCCAGTTTCCAATTTTCCATCAGTCATTAGGACTTAGTTAAAATCAAACCACAATCAAATCTAACATAGCTGATCTTCATGACCAATGCTTGGTATTTTCCTTACATTGCTCTGGCACTTTACAAGAACTTTGGAAGTGTCCCTTTAAAAAACAAAAAAACCCAAAAAACAACAACAACAAACAAACAAAAAAAAAAATCTGATATAATGTTTCTTTTTCTTTTTCTCTTTCTCTTTCTATTCCTTTTTTTATTTTTATTTTCTTTTTCTTTTCCCTTTTCTTCTCCTTCTCCTTTTTCCTTTTTTTCCTTTTCCTTTTCCTTTTCTTTTTCCTTTTCCTTTTTTTCTTTTCCTTTTCTTTTCCTTTTCCTTTTTCTTTTTATTTTGATTTTGATTTTGATTTTTCGTTTTCCTTTTTCTTCTTCTGCTTTTGCTTTTTCTGCTTTCCTTCTTCACCTGTTTCTTCCTCTCTCTCTCTCTCTCCTTTTCTTTTTGAACATATTTTTTTTTAACACACTTTGTCACTAGTCCCCTGTCCACACTTTAAACCTTATACTCCTTCATAAATCAGTAACCTTCTCCTATATGAGCAGAGAAATCACCATGGTTCCTGGCAGTCACCTTTCATGAAATATCATGTAATGCAATATTGGAAAGAATTATCAAGGAAATACAAAGGAAAAGTGATTTGGGAGGAATCTTAAGAATTTTTCTTCAGAAGGGAAGGTGTAGTCACTCAAAAAGTTAGTTTTCCTATCAAATGTATGATGACAATCTCACCTTTTCTCAAAACTCATTTGCTAAAAGTGACCAAAAAGTGAAATTTTCCTATTAGTTCTTGAGATTTTCTTAGCTGACCTTCAGAAAATTCTGCTCAGGAACATTGTCAGAGTTTTTAGATGTATAACAATCTGAAATGGACCCCCAGTTCATTTAAAAATATAATAAATTAATGAATATGTTTAAAGCTTCTCTGTGCTTCTGCTGGTCATTTCAATAAACAGTAGCATTTGTCTTGGGAACCGTGAAAGTCTCTACTAAATGTTACATAAAAGAGTCTACCAGACAGTTATAAATAAACTAAATAGCTATGAACTGCTGAAATTTGGTGGAACTGAAAAAATCATTCAGTTTCTAGACTTATCTTTGGACTACATACTGAACAGCCTACATAAAAAATGAACACTAGAACACAGAGGAACCAATAAAACTGCAGTGTTCCCAATGTTAAGGTAAGAGAGCAAGAAATAAAGCTCTCCCACAAGGAGAAGAATTTCGAAACTGGGAGTAGCAACTTCTGATCAACAGCAAAATGGTTGCCACCATCCTAAAGAAGAGAGAAGAATAATGTGAAACCATGCCATTACAAAAAAAAAAAAAAAAAAAAAAAAAAAAAAAAAAAAAAAAAAAAAAAAAAGTACCACCTTATCCCAGATACCTTCCCAGTATTTCAATCCAATGATAAATCCACTAAAGAAGTGAAAAAGACCATTGTGTCTTGTAGATCAGCCTATGAACTGGAAAAAGGTCTCTTCAGGTGTTCGAGCAAAACTCCTGGAGAGGACAAGTCCTTTGATTACCAGACCCTTTGACCAGCCAGTGCCACACCAAAGGGATGCAACTTGTAAATAGCACTGACAGCAATGAGTGTTTCTCTAGCAGTGTGCCCCTTTCCATCTTGTGCTCATGCCTTTGAAAGGCAATGAATAGAGCAAGATAAACGGCTCCAGCTTACTTTGTCTATTTCAGCACCTGAGGAATTGTTAATTCTAGGGCAATCCTGACTAGGGAACTGAAATGGTGGCTTCAACAGATCTGGGAATATGAGCCAGATCCCTGCTTAAAAAAAAGGCAAGCAAAGGGGAAAGGGATTTGGGGAGATCAAGGAAAGCTCAAGGCAGATTATAAGCCTGTAAAGCTAGTAGTCCCTCACAGATTTACATGCTTCTCTGTCTTTTTGGCCCCTTGCCCCTTGTTATCAGTCACCTACCAGTTTGGTACTGGGCTCTAAGCTCCAGGGAGGCAAATGCATTTTGCAGTACTTCTTTTTCTACAAAATGATTCTCCACACACAGACTGCAGTTCTGGTTGTGACTTGTATATTTTCAAACCAACCCTCTTCAAAATGTAAAGCCTGCCCTAGAGAAGCTGCTGCATAGAGACTTTCTGAATAGGCCTGTAGCCTTGAGGTTCAGCCATCTGTGACCAAAGATTTGGTTTTGTGAATCACAGCTGTGAGATATTGGCTCAGTTTCACAAAGAGATTGACTGCTTGAGCTGCAAGACAGCACATAAGGCAAAGCTATGCAAAATAAGAAAAGTAAAAACATAGAAAGAATGTGAGAGACTGCTGGTTATAAACTTAAGGATTTAAAATGCTTTCATAAAAAAAGATAAAAAACACAAGGATAGAAAAGAATAATGAATCAAGAAAAAGAAAAAAAGGTTCAAGGAGGAGATTGTCCAAGGGAATAAAAAAGGTTGACATTACTCTGGCAGATGCCTGCCAGATAACAGGAACTCGTCATATGGCTGAGTGGAGAACATATTAGTGCCTGGGTCAGTAAGATGACAATCCTAGCCATCTATTATTAACAGAAAAATCTTTCCATGCTCTAGCAAGTTACATGAATCTTTCTGTAGTCTTTTTGTACATGGTGAAAGATGCACGAACAGAAGTGGCTGGGTGGAGGAATTTGCAGACCTTTGCATGAACAATAAAATTAGTAGGCAGAAGACACTATTTCCAGCAGGACTGTCCTTCCCTGACTGGCCTATGGAACCAGAAAAGGGGGATGAGAGGGCTGCTGGCTCCATTTAGCAATAAATACAGCAAGGATAGAGAAATATATTCTCAACATGAAGGCAATGTCAAGCCAGCACTATTTCTTGCTTACTGCAGGGAGGTTTGCTGCAGGATGCTCTCCAGGCCCAACCCAGTTTCCCAAAAGTTCTCCTTGTAATCTTCTGCTGTGGTACATCCCTACAGTCAATTGAGTTCTGATGTGGACTCCATAAAGAGGGATTATTCAGTGCATGGCCAAGAAAAAGTTAATTTTTTTTTTGTGTAGGACATATGTAAAGTATTACTGCCAGTCCCAAATCAATATCGTTGCCTTTGCCATCCCCTGCCAGGATGAAGGCAAGGCTCAGATGGCACCTTTTGTGGTTGAGCATTGTAAAGATTATGGAATCTTGTGCTAAGTTTGGCACCTCCCAAGGCTCAAACATGACTATTTGTTAGCTACGCTTTCATTACATATGAAACTTAATCTTGGTTTGGTCAGAAGCGTTTTGGCAGAAATGCGTTGCTAGAGATACTGTCAAAGAAAGTCACTGAGTTAAGAGTTCATGAAGTTTTATAATTATGCTGGGTTGCTGCACAGCTTCCTCTTGTGAGGCTGTGGGAACATGCTCATATTCATCAGTGTAGCCTTTCCCAGAGTGTAACTAGGATTTATCTATTGTGAGGAAAGTTTACCTCCTGACAACAGCAGTCAGCTTAGAAAACAGAGAGAATGTCCTACCTGGATTGTGGAGATCAGAGGGGACAAATGTAAACTAAACTGAAACTAAATAAGCATGTCGATTTGGTATTGCTTATTTATTTAACAGAACTGAACAGGGCTTCTGCCTTGTTTGGTCTTACATATCATTTCATAAACTCTGAATAACAGATTTGCATGCCGTTGGTTAATTTATAAACTTCTGTGCTGAAACTGTTTTCTTATAATCTTTGCAGAGCACATAGTAAAATGAGATGATAATTTTAGCTATGGTTTCTCATGTTTTCCTGAATTATATATCATTACTATTAATGTTTTAAAATATATACTTACTTGCCTGTCATAAAGGTCTACCCATGAAAGGTTCCAAGGAAGAATGTCTTTGTACTCATTTATGTGCATTCAAAATAAGATGTCTCAAGAAGGCACCTGAGTATGCAACTTCTTGAAGTAATGATCCAGATATCTTAGTACAAACATGGACATGAAGTGGGATAGTTGGTTACTAAACACATATTCAAGTTTAACCATGTTTTGCTTTTTTTAAATACAATTATTTACAGTAACACTCTTGCTCAAAATGAAAGTAAGTGCAACAGATGGGGTGCAACTAAAAAGCTGGAAAACTTTCAGTTGTTAAAATGTACACAGAAACCTTTTGCTTTCAAACCATTCATCTTTCTGTTGCTGGAGGTGATGTTTTTGATGCAGGGAGGCAGTGATGAATGGTGCACAATGATAACTGAAAAAACTATTGAATCAGGTGCAGAGAATTAAAGACACATTGTAATGACAGTCCTGAAACAAATTACTGTCTAAGCCAATAAGCCTGAGGCTAGTTCTGATTACAGACTGAGAAGCACTGAGCTTATGGAGACCGTATGCTTTCAAACACTTATTGGCTATCCTTTACAAACCTCAGGGATCTTTTTAGCCATCAGCCTCAACTTTTCAGTTCATGTTTGAGGGTTTTTAAATTTGCTTTATGTAAATCATCCTATTTTCCTCTTCTGTTCAGATCTGATGACATGCTTTTTATTTGCATATAGCTATCAGAGGCCTCCAGGCACACCTGAATCTTTAGGGTGGTAGATCAGAGGACTTCCAGGCTTTCCAGGCATTTGTTTGGCACTGACATTTGGGAACTTGTAGAGCTGAGGGCTGTACAAACCACCAACTGGCACAGCATTGATGCTAAGAGTGCCTGAATATTCTGTTACCCCATTTTCTTTTCATCCTCATCTGCAGCCAGGTTCCCTCATTTGATGCATCATGTGTTAAAATAGAAACCAAAAAGAAAAAAAACAAACATATAGACACATAGAATCTAGTTACCAGATTTGAAGCCAGGCACCTTATGGAGGCACCTCTCCAGCAGATGGTACATGTCGCCAGATACCAGGTATCTAACTGAGATATCTGGTTTCAACATGATGAAGTTTACCATATAAAGTGACAGAGACATTTTATGGTATCACTGCCTGCTTTAAATATAATAGCCCAACACCCTCTTTTCCCAAAGTCCAGAGTCCTGACTACAGCAGCAAAATATCTGACTAATCTTCTCCATTTTGTATAATTTGGAAATCTTTGAGTTAAAGGATATGCACCACCCTTTATGTATCTAAAGCAGTCAGTGGTGAGGAAGAGGGTGACCTATACCTTGTATGCTAAGTCTGGGCTATTATCATAGAATCATAGAATTGGCTGGGTTGGAAGGGACCTCAGAGATCATCAAGTCCAACCCTTGATCCACTACCACTGTGGTTACTAGACCATGGCACTGAGTGCCACATCCAGTCTCTTTTTAGAGGGACGAGACCACACTTCCTGGGGCAGCCCATTCCAATGCCTGATCACCCTCTCCGTAAAGAAATTCTTTCTAATATCCAACCTGAACTTCCCCTGGCTCAGCTTAAGACTATTCCCTCTTGTCTTGTTGATAGTTGCCTGGGAAAAGAGACCAACCCCCACCTGGCTACAACCTCCTTTCAGGGAGTTGTAGAGAGCGATGAGGTCTCCCCTAAGCTGCCTCTTCTCCAGGGTGAACAGCCCCAGCTCCCTCAGCCTCTCCTCATAGGATCTGTGCTCGAGTCCCTTCACCAGCCTGGTTGCCCTCCTTTGGACCTGCTCCAGGACCTCAATCTCCTTCCTGAACTGAGGGGCCCAGAACTGGACACAGTACTCGAGGTGTGGCCTCACCAGCGCTGAGTACAGGGGCAGAATCACTTCCTTGGACTTGCTGGCCACGCTGTTCCTGATACAGGCCAGGATGCCATTGGCCTTCTTGGCCACCTGGACACACTGCTGGCTCATGTTCAGCTTCCTGTCAATCCAAACCCCCAGGTCCCTCTCTGTCTGTCTTCTCTCCAGCCACTCTTTGCAGAGAGTATGTCAGCCTACAAATTCTCCAAACTCAAAATCGTCAGCCCTTGTTCTCGTAGGTGACTTTAATCTGCCAGACATGTGCTGGGAACTCCACACCGCAGAGAGGAGGCAGTCTAGGAGATTCCTAGAGTGTATACAGGATAATTTCCTGCTCCAACTGGTAAATGAGCCCACCAGGGACGGAGCCCCGCTTGACCTTTTTTTCACAAACAGAGAGGTACTGGAGGGAGATGTAGAGGTCAGTGGACATCTGGGACTTAGCTATCATGAAATAATAGAGTTTTCAATACTCAGGGATACAAGGAGGGTTGTCAATAAAAACTCTATGTTGGACTTCCAGAGGGCAGATTTTGGCCGATTCAGAAGACTAGTTCAGAGTATACCCTGGGAAACAGCCCTTGAAAACAAAGGGGTCCAGGAGGGATGGTCGTACTTCAAGGAGCAAACTTTGAAAACACAGGAGCAGGCTGTCCCAGTGTGCTGAAAGGCGAGCCCGTCGGGAAGACGACCGGTCTGACTGAACAGGGAGACTTTGAAAGAAATTGGGGTTAAGAAGAGGGCCTACCAATTATGGAAAAAAGGGCTAACTACTCAGGAGGAATTTAGGAATCATAGTTAGGTCACGTAGAAAGAAAATTAGAGAGACAAAGGCACAACTTGAACTGAATCTCGACACCTCTGTGAAGGATAACAAAAAGTCCTTCTACAGATACATCAACAGCAAAAGAAGGGGCAAGGGAAACACATATAGGGCTACCCCTCCACCTCTCCTACCCTTCCTTTCCCTTCTGAAGAGCCTGTGGTCACCCATGGAAGCACTCCAGTCATGGGAGTCATCCGCCCACGTTTCCGTGATAGCGACTACATCATAGCTTTCCTGCTGCACGATGGCTTCCAGCTCCTCTTGTTTGTTGCCCATGCTGCGTGCATTGGTGTACATGCACTTCAGCTGGGCTGCTGATTTGTCTCTTATCTTGGGTAGTCCACCCTTAGGCTCATTTCTGGAGAGCCCAGTTTCAACCCCTTCCCCATTCAAACCTAGTTTAAAGCCCTCTTTATCAGCACCTCCAACTTATGGGCTAGAGTCCTTTTTCCCCTGCTAGTTAGATGAAGCCCATCTGGTTTGGAGAGACGAGGTATGCTGAAATTTGGCCCATGGTCAGAAAACCCAAAGTTCCACTGGTGGCACCAATCCCTTAGCCACCTATTAATCAGATAGGTTTTCCTACTCCTCATTCAGGTCTTCTGCTGCAGGAACTGAGGCGAACACCACCTGTGCTCCTGTCCCATCAACTAATCGACCCAGCGCCTTGAAGTCCTTTTTAATCACCCTGGTACTTCTTCCATTAATGTCATCACTGCCAGCCTGGACTACCAAGAATGGATAATAATCTGAGGGCCGAATTAGCTGAGGGAGTATTAGCTGATATTAATATCCCTTACCTGGGTGCCGGGAAGGCAGCAGACCTCCCTGTGGGTTGGGTCAGGTCGACATATAGGGCCCTCAGTTCCCCTCAGAAGGGAGACACACACTACAACTACCCTTCTTCTTTTCATTGTAGCTGAAGTTGTAACCCGTCTGGTAGCCAGGGGGCGAACAGGAGACCTTCCGGACAGATCTTCCTCTTGTCTGACCTCTGCTTGATTTTCTGAGTCCAGGGCCTCATATCTGTTCTCGAAGAGCACCTGGGGGGATGGTTGGGGAGGGGATTCTTTTATCTTTCCAATGGGGGACCTGTTTCCATTCCCCCCTATCCACCTGGTTTGCATCGACTGCCTGATGGCAGGAGGGGTAGGGCTTCACCGTCTCCTTTTGGATTTCTTTTGTGTTCAAAAGAGTGTGACTCAATTCCAGTCAATTTCCCTTTCACTGTCCCTAATACTTCTTAGTCTCTCTAAGAATCTCTATTATGCAGCCAGAAGCATCAGAAATTGCAGGTGGAGTAAAAATAATTTACAATTCAATTGATTCAATGTTAGGTATGCAGCCCTAATTTTACAGTTAGGATGGCTGAACCCCAGAAACCACTGACATTATAATCTTTCTACTTGATGATGATGTCTGAGACAAAACGGAGACAAGGGAAATGACAACATGCAAAGTCCAGGGGTTCCAATCTCAAAGATTAGGTATCAGCTCTAAATCTAGAGGTACCAAAAGTCTCCCCTGCTACATCATGGAACAAAGAACTGCACGCAGTCACAGGTAAATGCTGGCAAGACCATGTGGAGTAAAGACATTTTCTCCAGCAAAACATTTTCCCTGAGGTGACTGTGTAGGGATTGTTCTATTTGTCTGGGAAGTGGTCCTGTGACTGTGTAAACAACTGAAAATCCAGCTGAAAGTCCTTGAATTTAATATATAGAGTCACAGAATTGCTCAGGATTGAAAAGACTTTCAATATCATAAAGTCCATCCTTGTTCTAGCCCTCTTACCCTATTCTTGATGACCCATATCATTTTCTTTTCTTGTTGACCGAGGCATGCAAGTATTTAGCAACCTGTCTGTATAATATCCCAAAATATGAATGAAACTTTGGTCCACAGGACATGCAAGAGCTGTGTGCCAATGCCTTCCACTCCCAGCACTGAGGACAACATTGCTGCCCTGTAGTGCTAAATATTGTAATGCTTAAGGTTCTTTTGAAATCTAGCACTATAAAAATGCTCTTATTTAAACTACAAAGTTTAGGAACTTAACAAGTGGTGCATCCTACAAAACCTTATTAAATCTGAAACCTGAAACAACTGTCTTGTCAACTGTATAGCCAAAATGCATGTATTGTTCTAAATGATTAATAAGTTCTAGTCCATCATTGAAGAAGTTAAAGTGAATTACCGTTAGCTCCATGTCTCACCATGTGACAGCAAAAGCACCTAAGCAACCTTTCATAAGCTCATTTTAGAGAAACATAAACCTGCTTCTAGAGAAGTGACTTCTAAAGGTATGAGGACAAATCAGCCAACACATCAGAGCCTGACATGGAAATGGCATTCTCTTCCCATTAGTCAAGGGCAAAAATTCTGTTTATTTCAGTGAAGAATAAAATCTCCACTCCCAACTATCAAGAGACATACATTTTCTGTAAATATTAGTACATTATTTGATTTTAAAACCCAATGTTTTGCAATCTGTACTTTCAGATAAAGAATAGTAATGAATGAGTTTGGCTCAGTACAAGCAGCCAAGGAAGCAAGTTTTCTTGTACATAATTTTAATATATTTTTTCACTAATGTTGAAATGAGATAAGTTTAGGATTTAATCATTGGATAAAGGCAGCATTGTACTCTTCCAATAGCAAGTGCAGGAAGTTAATCAGAAGCTAGAAATGCATTTTACTTGTTCTGCTGTAAATTAAAAAGTATAATATAAATAAAAACAGTACCAAAGGTAAGGCAGAAAAATTGTACATTATTCCATTGAGGAACGCATAAAGGAACAAGTCCCAAACAGTGAGGAGACAGGAAAACACAATATGTTGTAGAAAACTAAGCATCTCTACGAAGTCTGAGAAAAGAATATTTACGATAAACAAATAATCCCCTTCTCAGTAAAGAGTAATTCTGGTAGCATTGAAAAGCCAATTAATAATTTTACCTATAACTCTATCAAGAATGCATTTATTGCAACATGAATACCAAGCAGATAGTGTAACAAATGAGAGAGCCTTTTGAACAGAAGTAATATCCTGTGACTAGATTTGCTCCAGAGATCTGGCTCATTTTTTCTTTAAATATCAGATATTTCTGGTTTAGAGCATTTTATTTTTGCTTGCAAAGCATGTGACCAAGCTTTGGTTTAATCAAAACACAGAAGGAAGTAAGCCTGGAAGGTGTGCATCTTTCCTGTAGTTCCTACTCACTGTTTTAGACATCATTCCAGTGGCTCCCTATGCAGATTTGTAGCACTTTTATGAGTGCTAGTAGAGCAAATTAATTGGCCAAATGTCTTTTTTTTTTTACATTTTTAGAGTGATGAAGACCGTGCAATGATAACTTGGGAATTCAATTGGAGTTTTGACTGGAAGTTCAGTGTTTCATGTCATATTGTGATAGAAACACTTAATTTCTATCTCCTATCTGTAAAGTTGCTCACTTGACTATGATAGCATTATATTGTAAATGGATGAACATTTTTTGCACCCCCTTCCATGCAATTTGGAAACCCAGACACTTGTGTATTTTGAAACTAATCCTTCAATTAGTCTCACATTTCTCTAAGTTATCATAATAATAAGTTAACATTGATACACTGTATTAGTTTTCAGTCCAATCATTCAGAAAATTTTACAGAATACTGATAAATAGGATTCTGAGTTAAACATGATACTGACTTAAACTGCATCAACAATATTTCAACATGAGCTGTAGCATGTAGCAAACAGTAGGTTTGGATTTCCTGAGCTGATGGAGAGCATGAGAGATTGTAGCCTTTCTGGCTGCAGTATGCAGAGCAGTAAAAGTGTTTGGTAGTATACTGCATATCTGAATAATTCATTCTGCTAACAGCAGCATGGTATTCAATGACATAAAATATGTTTTGGCCTGATTCTCATAATTGCTTAAGAGACAGGTAAAAGAAAGATTCGGGAAATGTAAGGATCTGCACAGGGGGCTGGAGTCACATAGTAAAGAAGGAAGGGAATTTATTTACAAATGGAGCAGCAAAGATAACAAGAAGAAACTTCATGGTTTCCAAGAACAAAGGGAGGTCCATAAAATAAAATATATCTACAACAAACCATATGAAATTAATTGAATGAGGTGTGTCAATTGTACACATCACACATACATCCTTAAATATTACACTCATATTAAGAATTGTCTATAAGTGTGGCTTAGGACCTGACATGCCATGCATGTAATACAGTGGGAATTCTTAAAGGCTGGTTCTCACTACAAAGAAAGAATTTACAAAAATGTGCTATCAATAGGCCTAACTTCTTGATTTATTTTGTTCTATTTGTTCTAAACTTCTATTTTGTTATGAATTTTGTCAGTAACTACCAACTCTTTCAGTTTTGCTTTCATGCAGTCGATGGGATAGTTAGAATGAACCTCGAATGCATTGCCAATAAACTACCAGCCTGTAGGTGAGGCTTAACTACCTGGACTGATGGCTATAAAGTTGTAATTTAGTAGTTTCATGATGAAATTACACTCCCTGAGGCTCTCCAAATGGTAGCTTTAACTTTTTATGTTGCAAAATGGCTTACCTTGAATCCTCTTGGGAATAAAACCTAGCCAGAGGGCAAGGTTTAGGGGTCAAAAGGTCATGAAAATAAATGGCTTCCTATCATCATCAAAAGACTGAGATTTTTGCAAGCTGCTAGCAGTTAGTACTTCTTTCCAATACCAATTTTTTAAATTGTTAGTGAGGCTCAGTCTTCTAAATAGCTGTTTTGCTTTTGTTGTGATACGACATGATCTAATCAACACTATCACATTGCATGAAACAGCTGGTTTGGAAAACGATGACCAGCTCAGTTTTTGATAAAAATATTAAGCAGGTAGTTTTTGCACCTCTTCTTCCTCTTGCAGATTCTCCAGTAATATCATTAATCTGTCTGCAAATCTAATCAGAGATAGAAATACAGATGCTAATGAAATGACAGATTTTGCAGAAATTGCCAGGAAAGACAACCTGGAACGTTATTTTGCATTTGGAATTCAGAAATTTGTTTCTACACCTACAGAAATATTGGTTTCATGAAAGTAAGGACAATTTTAGCTGTAAAATTTAATAGATGGATGCTATGCAAGATATAAAATCCCTTAAGGAATAAGTTTGGGTTTTTTAAAAGCTACCACATTAAATTACTGTATCTTTATGATAGCCAAAAAATGACAATCTCGGTCTCAATATTAAGACTGTTCATATATACATACTTTTATAAAAAAAAAGATATGTGATGTTGCAAGGGACAAGTAATATGCATAAATTTAGTTTTTAATTTGTAGGGCAATATAATCTACAAAAGTGATGTAACCACCAAATATCTTCTTTGGGCTCCATATGAATTTATTCAGACATAGCGGGTTGACTCTGACCTTAAGTTGACTTGTTTCTGGCAAGGTAAGAAATTCTTTTGGAATCACATCCAGCTTATTTCTGCTGTCCTTTAAATCGTTAGTAATTTTCAGCTCAACATCAGCATAAAGATCTTTGCTGCTGTTGCTATGGGAATGTCATGTTTTTCTTCATTACACTGTTCACCCACAAGTACTGACTTACATACATCCCTCAGAAATGCATTTGTACTTAGTTGCACATGCAGTCATGGCATCATGAAAACAGTAAAGAAAGGCATAAAATATATACTGAATGTCAAAATGCTAAATCTGTTCCAGTAAAGCAATCAGAATTGAAAAGATGCACTGAAAAGATTGACATTCTCAAGCCAAAACCACTCCTGTGGAGTCACCTAGAAATGATGAAACAGTGATCTGAAAGAAAATCTCCTGAAGTGGTGGAAAAGGGAGGGCTGTAACAGCCTTGTAACAAAACTGATCCTTTGTCAGCCTTCAGAGATCATAACTTTTTATTCTCATTTTTTAATTTATTTTAGGTTTTGGTTCATTTTTTATCCTCTTAGACTGCATACTATATGGAGTGTCTGTAGATTGCTAATCAATCCAAAGACATTTTCAGCTAATAAAGTTTATATCTTATTGATACAACATTCATGGAACTTTACAAGTTTTATTGATTCAGCCTTCAAATACACCTGGAGACACATTAAAACTTTCCCGTCAATTTTAGAGCTGGTAAAATAAAGCCAATAGTTAAATGGCTCACCCTCGGTCTGGAAGTTGGTCAGTGTCAGATACAGAAGATGAAAATTACAGTTCCAGTTGTGAGATCACAATGGTCTGCAAATTATAGTCATGCAATTTCGTTCCACATATGCTGTTAATTGTACTATGCATAAAGGGATTTAGAGACAAGTGATAAAAATATATCTGAGTGCAAAGACTCTAGACACTTACTAATGTAAAATGTTTTATAGCAGGAAAATCAAACTTAAAAGCTTCCAATTATAGCCATATTCATTTAGGTTTTGAGGATCCTCCTTCCCTATTGAGGATGCTTAGAGAGTAGCTGTTTCCATTATTTTCCCATACAGCTATAATCATGTCACTGCTTTCTATGGCTGTTTCACTCCCAGAGGCATTCCTAACCACCTCTAAATGATTTGGATGCAGTTCCTCACACATTAATATTAATACTTAACTGTGAACATCAAAATCTTTAATAGCTTTCATAGTGAATACTTGATGTGTCTGAGTAAACACTCCTTACTTAAAGCTTTAGCTCCATTAGTAATGATAATTATAGTACACTCAACAAATAAATATCTGATTTTAATATACTTAAAGGATCGAAGATATGAGTAGCTAATTACTTTATAGACATGGAAGGTAGGGAGAAACATAAGGAGAAACTATGAATACACAGAGATAAACAGAGGAATGATTGTGCTGTAAAATGCAAGTTCTTTTTAGAGGTCAGAGTGTATATTATCTTTTTTAAATTTACCTTTTCCTCTTACATTTCTTTGGCTTGAAATGTCTTACCATGGCTTCTGGGAAGCAGCCAGAATCTTCTTTTTCAGAAAGTGCAAACCTAACTGAAATCCATTTCTTTATCATTTTCCATTACAGTAGCTCTATTTCTATTATGGATTTCCAAACCCTGCACTGAAAAACTACACAGGCTTGCAAAAGCCATTGCTCCTTCCAAAAATGTCTCCCTTTTAAAGTCTCCTTCATCATTTTTTTCAGAAGTAAATTGATATACAGGAACCAGGAGGTCTTTACCTCCCTGCCTTTTAAACTCTGCTGTGCGCAGTGTATGAATTATGGGTCACACAATGGGGAGGGCAGAAGTCCCAATTCTTGCTCATCTCCACTCTGTCTGCCTTCCACCTCACTGCTTTCCTATGCCTGAAAGTAATTCATGCAGATTTTCTGTGCCTTATTTCCAATAAATCCCAAATCCAAGGAGAAAATGAGGCATCTAAATCACACTGCAGATTTTTCATCTTCAGAAGGGACCTGAGGAGCATTTTAAAAAGCAACCTCCTTCTGTGCACTTAGTACACTAATGCAATGGTCAAAGCTCTCACAAAGCTTTGGGTACATCCAATTAAAATGCTTGCCTCTGTCATCTCCCTAAAACCCTAAACACAAGGTCAGCAAGCTGGAATGGAGATGCTACCTCACTTTGCCTTGAACCTTCTGGTTGTACAGATAATTAATCACTGTCAGACTAAGGGAAAAACCCATGATAACACAGTTTGGTATTTAGGTATTTAGGGTATTTTCTAATTTTTAGCTAATTTAATATCAACTGCGTTTTAAGGAGTTAATAGGTGAAAATGAAATGTTTAAGCATATCCATTTCTTATTTAGGTGCCTCAATCAATTCCATTTTTCCATTATTTTTTACTTCCAATTTTGTATTTGCTCCAACAATATTTCATATTCAGACTTCTGCCACATATTCCTTTAATCTCCTGATCAACCTCTAGGAAAAGCTTCCTTCTAGTATTTTAGTCACTGTTACTTCAAGATATTCCCAGCATGACCCAGCATGACTACTGCTTCCAACAGTCAGTAGTAAAGCTTTGCAATTAGCAGAACTACATAGGTCGGACATGAGAAGTGCCTGTCTGAAAATTATTATATTATTCAATCAGAGAGCGTTGAGTAAAATATTCTGAATTGTGACATAATACATGGTACTGCACTGTCTGAACTCTTTTCCACAGAAAAGACTGTGCAAAAATCTTCTTTTAAAACAGCCCTTTTCTCAGGATTTCTGCAATGAAACCTCAGTCGCTAAATGTTTTATTTTCAACTAAAAATATTTACATGAACACAAGTATGCATCACCTTCTACAGTATCTCAAATTCAAACTTTCATATAATTTTCCAGAAAAAAAATTATGCATTACCCTTAAGTCTGTGTAAGTGCTATAGAATTATGATTCTAAATGTAATCTATGGAAATAAATCACAGTTACAAATATATGTAATCTTTGTTTTCTCCAGAATGGTATGATTGGCAAGTCCCATTCTCCCACCTGAATAATTTATAGCCTGACAGAAAACAAACAGCTTCCAAACAAGACAAAGGTTGACAGATTATGAGAAATTAAGTCTGTGGTTTTCCAATTATTGGCCTTTTCCTACAATGTTCAAAATGCCTCTTGAGAAGTCAATGGGAATGGGGATCACTCCAGAATTTCTTAATGCCTTTCAGGAACCACACCTAAAAAAGTGTCAAGAGAAAGATCTGGATTTCTAATGAAGCCTGATCCCTTCTGATTTTTGAAATCAGTTGTGCCTCAGGAAAGATACAGCTATTATATATAAAATATTTCCCATTTAGACATCTATCTGATTGGTGTGATGCTAACTTGGTACTAATAAAATCTATCTTCTCTCCATATGCTTTTCTGTTAACCTAGATGTTCTCCCATCTCTGTAGCAAACACAATTAATACATTCTCTGCCTTTAGGGAGAAGAAAAATAAATGTGTTCTTATGTATCAAAGTGCTTTTATAATTTCTCTCAGGCCATATTATGGAGAAATACAAAAATTGTGATGATACCCTAGTTAGCCGGAGCTTTGAGATGTATTTGCCTGAGTCTTCTCCTTAGTTCCACCATCAAAAGAAATTCCAAATTCCTTTAAAATTCACTCTCTGCCCAACTTTTATTCCACTAAATAAATTACAATGCTTAACATTTTAAACAGAGAAAACTCAAAGTGACCAAGTGAACAAAAACAAAAATCGAAAGGAGTTATGAGCAATTTCCTCCTTCCAATTGCTTTCTTGCAAACAAGTAATTTTTTCCAGATAGTCTTTTTATATAGAAGATAGAGAAAAAACTAAATGTGCAGCAATTGCAATTTACAGCAGGAGGAACTGATCAATGTCATCAGTGCGAACAGAATTTGTTTCAAAAAGATCATAAAATGAGGTGAAATAATGACAATAAGAATAAGAGTAAAATAAAAATAGATCTTATAGAGGCATGTTTAAAAAAGAACCTTGAACGTCAGACAAGAAGAAAAAAAAATAAAGAGAAAGAAGGACTTTAAAGTAAAAGACACAAGTACTAACTGCTTTTATTGTAGAGGAAAGGCAGGAAGAGATTAAAATTCAATAGGAAGTATAAATTAAGGCCAGTTTATTAAACACAAGTGCAGAAGGATTGTTTAAGCACATAGGAAATATCAAGATAAGAATGACATGGAAAAAGAAAGAATTGTTGACACTGGCAAAAAAGTTTTTCTGCAAGTACATTTCTAAATAAGAAGGAGAAGGATCTGTTCTCTAAAATATAGTAGCATTTAACTTTTTTTTTTAATTAGGTTCATATGTCTTCACCTCAAATAAAGCTTACAACTGTTGAGATATAAAAGAAAAAAATCTTTAGTAGTCAGATAAAAGGCTAAACTTTCAGCCTAGTAAAAGGGAGATATAGTTAGAAAGCTCTTCCAACTTAGAAAGCTCATTTTACCTTTTGATTTAGATAATTACAAAACTGGTTAACAAAATTTCAGTTCTGCTGACATAATTAGAGCACTCCTAAGGTATGTACAATGCACTGGAAGACTGGAAAAAGCAAACATGGTGCCTATCAACAGAAAGGGATCATTATAGAACAATTGGCTTGTACTTACTGAAGGGAAAAAAAAAAAACCCAACACTGTAAAAGGTAGTCAAACAATTTCTAACTACCTACAAGATAGTAGGGAGATGAGTAATAGCCTGCACAGACTTTTCAAGATCAGCTTGCAAATCAATCTAAGTTACTTCTGCAACATTATAGCTAATCTTGTGAGCATGGGAAAGAAAGAGTGTATATAATTTATCTTGACTGCTGTGTGATTTCTTGGCAGTGTCCCTTGTGTCCTTCTCATAAGCAACTTGACCAAATAAATAGAGCTGAGATGAAACACATACATTTTTAAAGAAGGATGATTGAAAAAACCATTCTTACAGTGTAGTTATTAGAGACAGGCTATCAAAATTGAAAGACTTGCTGAATATAGTTCTTGAGGGATCTGTTCTAGGCCCTGGACATGGAACTATTCAATGTTATAATTAATAAAATGGATGATAAAACAGAGAAAATTAAATCCTTGTGCCAAGCTTAGACGCAAGCTTGAAGACAAATTTAGTGTTCAGATTGATCTTGATGTATCAAAGACATACTGAGATAGAAAAAGGGTGCTATACGGGTAGATTGGTGCAAGATATTGCTTATGATCATGAATATTCAACACAAAAATGATGATTAGAGAACAGTCTTATAAAGTATGGGAGTCACTGGGGTCCCAAGGCAAGAATGAGTCAACAAGGTCATACAGTATCACAAAAGATGACATACGTGCATGTCTTGAGTGGAGACTGGAGAATACATGAAGTAAATTCTCCAGTCAGCACTGGTTACTCCTTGGTTGGAATACATCACACTATTTTAGAGCAACAAATTTCAAGAAAGCTGTCATCTAACTGAAGAGAGTCTAGGGAACAATTGTGAGACCATCATGACAAAATAATAATTTTTTCAATGTGAATTAGATGGAAAATTTCCATACTACTTTTGCCAATTTTTATTTTATGTTTACTTTTGCTGACATTTTTAATATTTCACTATTTTTTTATATGCACAATAATATTTCTACATGATTATATAACAGCATTTCCCACTATTGCACAAGAACAAACTAAATGGCAGATGAAGAAAAATTACTCTGGAAGGGAAACACTCTTACAGTCCTATGCTATTTACCACAGAAGCTGATAATGTATAGTACTCAGGGAAAGGAAACCAATGGTTTTATAGGAAGGAAACTCTTGCCTTGAGGAACTGAGTTCTGGCTTTATAATGAAAAAAATCACACTATGAAAATATTTCACAAGTGGTCACTAATTGCATGCTCCTCATTTCCTGTGTTTTTAATTAAAGACTGTGGTTTTTGGTTTGAAT
This sequence comes from Florisuga fusca, assembly GCA_038090715.1. Classification (NCBI taxonomy): domain Eukaryota; kingdom Metazoa; phylum Chordata; class Aves; order Apodiformes; family Trochilidae; genus Florisuga; species Florisuga fusca. Next base: position 1,932,872 of record JAAWXA010000029.1, on the reverse strand, counting down.
GTTTTCAACTGCAACTGAAATTATAGGAGTTATGCTATATCTTGAAATATACGCTGACATAGATCAAATCTGTGTTCAAAACTGGCATTCAAACCCTATGGATATTTCTGATTGTCATGTCTCTGTGCCCAGATTCCTCATGTGTCAAATAAGAATAAAACAATTCTTCATATTACAAACCTGCTGGGTTAAAAAAATAAGAAACCAGTGTTTGTGAAGCACTTGCATATTATAGTAAAGGACTACTACAGAAAATCTGTGGGGGAAATTGTCACTTCTTTCTTCAGTGCAGTAGAGAAAATGGAATCACATCAATATCTGTTCATTACCAGTGCCACAAATTAGACCAAGCCCTGGAGGCAGGCTATGCTCTAATGGACACACAAAGGTCCAAAAGTGCAAGTAACCTTCACAATGATATTTCATGACATTGTATTGCACTGTAAAACTCTCTACAGCTTTTAACACATCTTTTTCATTTAATTAATATCTATATAAAAAAGAAGTGCAAAACAATAAAAATAATAATGATTCTGTACTTTATACAAGCCAAATATAGCTAATTTCATTAAAGAATATTTCACACTTTTGAGCATGACAGGGGTATTTTCTCCCAAGCAGTACTTTGGTTTACTGTGAGGATATTCCTGTGATATAAACACACCTGCACTGCAGAGATTTAAATCAAAACTCAAAGAAAACTGAGATTGAGATAAATTGTAAGGAATGCCCAGCACTTACAATATGAACATGTTGCTACCCATTCAGGAGAGAATGTCCTAAGGAAATAAAATATCCAAAGGAGGGAATCTTGATTGTCATGAACTCAGGAATGTAAAATTGACACCACAGTAATAGCAAATATGGAGAAATCTGATGATGCAGCTTGTTGTTTAAAGGTCCCTGTAAAAGTGTCCTGAAAATCTAGTTTCTTTCACATTGACTATTTAAAATCATTATATTTGAAAGCTGTGATACAGGAACGTTCATGGACTTAGAGGAATGCTTGTATTCTGTAATCCAAACCACTGAAAGAGACAGGTGTTTACACAATCAGTTTATCCAGTGCAATGCAGATTCTGAGAATGATCCAGATTATAATAGGTACCTAACCATGTTTAGCAGAGGAAGAGAGAGCTTTATAAATCTTTCTCTTGGTGTTACTTATCTAGATCCTGCTTAAAACTTTTTTTAGCTACATGATCATTTTGATCTTCCTCGAAATACTGTCATAGGCATCAAGTCTCATTAGTATTATTTCCTCAGGTAAATTTATGCCAGCACAGATTCAGATGTAACCAGCCTCTCTTTGAACACATCCAATGTGGTCTAGTCCTTGTAATTCAGTTAGAACACCATCCTATCTTAACTATAGAATCAAATCACAAAGGATAGAGAAATGTTCAGGGGGTTATGTCATTAATTATATACAGATCTCTTTTGTAGCCTTTCTGGCTGGGAATTTGTCAGTCCCTTTTTACTACCTCAAAAAAATTAAAATTCTGTTTGTCTAAAAAATTATTTTTATGCTGCAGAAGATTTGTGTTTCAGCTGGTTTGGTTTTGGTTTTTTTTTTAATATTTTTCATACTTTTCACAATAGTACCATGTTGCTGAAAAACCAAAATGAAATAATTATTATACAGTTATAGAATCATGGATTCATAAAATCATTTAATAATAGTTTCATTTTGTTTAATTCTTAATAGATTAACTGTAGCTAAAATTTAATGTTTTGTTAATTTTTAAGTTTAATTGCAGACAATTAATAAAATATGTTCCATAATAATTTCTGTTGCATATATTTCTTTCCCATTCTATCTTCTGTAAGTGTGCTATATCTTCTTTGAGGTTTCAATATCCAGTTTTCCTACAGAAAAAGGTATTGACAGTCAAATAGCAATAAATACATGTGTTGGACAAATAGTCATTAGTATTAACTTCACCTATCTTTCAACATTTATTAAAATTTTATAAATACCAGAAAATAATAATAAAAAAGTTTAGAATGAGTTATATATGTAGGTCACAACAATATGTGCAAAAAACACATGTACAGAAATACTATGGTTCTTTTTTTGTTCTTTTTGATCAGCTTTCCCTTTATAACTAAATGCAAACTCGAAACCCTAGAGAACAGAAAAATATGCATTTTTTTAGCATTCATATGAAATTGGAAAGAGGTGAATCAGTGATTAATGTTAAAAAGGACTACCCAAATGTATTATTATAATCAGAAAAAAAGAACAGATTCACCTACTTCATTTGAACCTCTTGGGTCCAGATAAATGTTAAGTCTTTTTCTGGTAATATTACATTGATAGCAGGAGTTCTTTTATTGGGAAAATATCAAAACAGATCTAGAGTGATTTCTAATAGCAATTACTGTTGTTACAAAAAATAATATTTACAATATGGAAAATATTGCATCCTGTTTAATTTACATGTCTGAAAATGACTCATATTACCATATTTAAGAATCTATGAATAATTACAGTATTTCAGTTGAAATGACAATAATTTGCATTTGAGAGGGAGTGTCATCAATGCAACAGGTGGCAAGATCTTTAAAGGCACTTTCAGTTTCAAAGACATGCCTTAGTATTTGAAATATGGACAAAAGATATCACTGAAAACCTTGTTGGATAAACGTATGTAAATTGAACCCTTTTCCTCAATATGCATACATAGGCTGAATTACATTAATTCTCGTTGTGCCATCATTCTGAATTATAAGCAACAAGTAGTCATTATAAATAAAAAGTGAAGCAATTATTTTCCCCAAATCTAACAGTGCTGCAATAAAATTTCCCACTAAGCAATTGCTTTTGTTATTTTCCCCTCTCCCTCACCCCTCTTTCCTATTAACTTCTTTTTGTCCTTTCTAAGTTGCCTAGGTAAAAGATTGGAATTCTTCATCATGCCTTGGATAGTGGAGAAAATTTTCAAATTTTTTTCAAATGACTATTTTTTTTTACAATAAGTCTGAAACCACTGCATATTTATCCTATAATATTCCTGAGGTGTGAAGATGTGAACGATCTGGTAAAAAATTCAGAGGTAGTATAACTAGAATAAATGTTCAGAGGGTGGCTCTGGAGGAATTACAAGGGATTATTTAATTCATCCTCTTCCAGGCAAAACTACTCATACTTCTATTGTTATTCACAGATATTTAAGTAACCTGTTCTCTGAGGCTATTTTAGGATTGTCAGTTCACTATTTCAAAGGCAATCCCAAATTGTAAAATGGTTACTCATGTGAATGAATTTATAGCTTTATTTCTTGCATTTAGCTAATACCTTGTAATCTGGACTTGCAAGTTAAATATTAAAAGAAAAACATGGTTACTATAGGAAATTCAGGAGTTAAATTTTGTTAAAAGATATGTGTTATGTCAGCAATTCCTCTGGCAGCAGAAGGAATATACAGTAAAACGTGGATTCCTCTATTCTGTCTTCTTGAGATAATAAAATGGAGAATTTTCTATGCTGGTATTGAAAAATGGCATAAGTAGAAAGAAAGAGCTGGCAAAAAAGAATAAAATATAGGCCCCTCCCATTTCTCACTACACTGGGCAGCCTTTAGGGCTTTCTTATTTAAATTTAAATAGGGACATTCAAGACCTGTTATTCAGAAAACTGTCCTGTTTACTCACCTCTGTATTCAACCTCTTCATGTGTAATGGAGTTTATTCATATGTAACCATCTCAACAGAGAAAGGTTTTTAAAACAATTTCTGCTTTTCAAATTACCCATTCAATAAAAAAGAGGGAGGTAACGTTCTCAGTGAGCTACAGAACTGCTGCATATTGTTCATGTAATTTACAAATGCTCCTCTTATGCAAGAAGCAAACATCTATGTCTTTTTCCTTGCACTTGGCTAATTTTCTGTATGCTTCATGATTATAGTAGGATGAAACAAGTTAGATCTATAAAAATGTTCTGAATAAACATTTCAAATTCTATAGCAGTAACTTGAGAAAAATAAAGAATTATCCTGAGAATCCTATTCTTTCTAAATACATTTTAAAATGCATTGAGAAACCTGTAACAGGGATTTTTCATATGTATCCTATCATATATATGAAATCAACACAATTTCAATTAGAGGCATTTGAAAGAAGTCAAATCCATTTGAAATGAATTCTAAATGCTCTTTAACTCCTTCCTGTTTCTGTCTGTTTATATCTGCAGATGTTTCATTTCATTTCATTTCATAGAACTAATTTCTATTTCAATGGATAAATATTGGTCTAAATATTTTCAAGATTCAAATATTAGGGAATAAAATAGCAATACTTGTGGGAGTTTTTTGAGGTCTTGAAGTTTTACCACTGATTTTTATTCTATTTCTCAAAGGGTCAGAAAAGCTATTATGTCTCAAGAGACAGTAAATACTCCTGTTTTGCATAGTAACAGCTTCAGACAACCTCTTCTTTTTGCTCACCTTCTATCTGTGGAGGTTTCTATCTGTAGTAGTGTAGTACACTTAATTGCATGGACTCTCAGTATCTCAAACATATCATTATATGATGAATTAAGTATATATGAACCACTTGCATGCTAATGATAATATTTTTATACTGAAATTGTAGTTATGAAATTACCTATATTTTATTGAAATATGAAGGTATGGCCAATAGTGGAGAGTGATACCTAGGTTAAATGCATTTGTAAGGTAGGAAATGCAATGGTGCTGAAAACTGATCCTTAAGAAAATTAAGAATGATGGTTGATAGGCAGCTGAACACTATTTCTTTAATGGACAGTGTGGCCAAATATGTAGGCTAAAACATGAAAGAAATTGCAACTAGAGCATCAGAAGCAAATATCATTCTCAGAGTACATGACTCATAAGGAAGACCAAGAAGTAGGTGATTAGAAGCTGGGAAAAATCCCCAAATGGTCTAATTGTCAGTGAACATTACAAATTGCCACGGTGATATTTTCTAAGTGCTGTCCAATAAAAAAAAAAAAAATCAAGAGTATCTCCCCAGGGATCACAAACCAGTGAGCTGGCTTCCATCCCTGGTGAAATGATGGACTCAGTAATAAAGATTAAGACCACAGAGAACATGCATAAACAGAATTTGGTGGGTAAGAGTCTTCACGGCCTCTCTAAAGGGAAATCTGACTCATTAACATGCTGGAGTGCTATGAGATTGTCTGTGACCTCAAGGACGAAGGGTATCCCTTGAGCAAGGATAAAAAATACAGAAAGAACAGTCAAGAATTATGAGTTGTCACGGAGCTGAAAGAAAGGCCTTTTCATAGACTGAAGGGGGATGAGGGCAAAAAAACACAGTGAAGATTTCCATGGACACTTTTCAGGATGGAGAAGAGTGAGTCCTACAAGGACAGCTTTTGAGACCAATCCTATACACCATTTCTATCAGTGAACTGGAAAAAGGAGCAAGCAATGAATATCTAAGCTTTAAGATGATACTAAGTTCTTTAAGATGTCACGCCTAAGTTTAGGAACCCCAGATGTTTTTAATGGTCTGAATGGTCTAAAAGGTAGCAGATGAGGTTTAGCATGAATAAAGGTGAAATGATATATGGAAAAAATTATATATATTGTGCATATGTAAAACAATGCAGAAGGAGATCTTGAGGTCACAACTGATTTCAAAGATTTATCATCATCTTAAAATATAGCAGCAGCTAAAAGAGGCCAATAAAAATATTCAGCAGGAAGAATAGTACCAGCACTGCAGAGGTCATAATTTAGCTGCTGTATGAAAACCTGGTGATCCTACATCTTGAATATTGTGCAGTTCTAGTAGCCACATCTCAAGATGTAACAGAATTACAGTAAATAGAGAGAAGGGCAAGTAAGATGCAGAAAGGAGAGGGAACAAGAGGAGAGGAATAAAAGAGGATGATTCTGAAAAAGTTTTAAAATAAAGAATCTGATGTTTAAGATGAATGCAGAGCTGTTGTTCACTGATTCATGCAATATTAGAAGGCAGAAGCAAGAATAACTTGTAGACCAGTTTAAATGGGTCAAATATATTAATTTACATTAAGGAAGTAGTGAACAGGAATCAGATGTTGTGAGTATAAAGTCAGATTCTTGGATGCCATCAGCATTAGAAGATTCAAGAAGAGACTAGTGAAATTTGTAAAATATGGTTGAAGTCTGGGGTCTAAAAGTGGATACATATTATCTACTTATATCCCAGAAAGGGTATGACTTTATACAGCTTCACAGAAAAATTCATAGTTCAGAAATTGGATTTTAAGAGGACAAGATAAGGGAATATCCTTTCATACCCTAATTAATAGAGCAATAGAGCAGTTCTAGATATGGGATGAGTTTGAGTGAAGGAACCACAAAAAGTGACAGTTTTCTGCAGGACACTGGAATTAAATCTTTTGTTGGCACTATTGAATACATAATGCTGAGCTGGATAGACCACTGGTTTGATCTATGAGAAAATTCTTTATGTTCTTCTGATTTTAAATCCAAGTGTCTTAGTCATTCATGCTTGTGTTAGATCATGTTTCAGAGAATGTGTGCAGTTTCAAACTGTTCATCAGTTATAATAGTGGATGAGAACTGACACAGAACTCCTGCTTTTCAAGACTCAGCTGCAAATACATCACTATAAATATCAACCTTGACCTTTGTAATAGTGTTTAGCTTTTTTCATTCTAGCCTGCAAAGCATGAATTGGTCAGTCAGTGTAAATCCTTAGACAGCAAAGAAAACCTTGGTAATGGACTCATCAAACCGGAAAACAAAGACGTAGTAGCTGAAACTAGATCAAGTCTGCCTAGGAAAAATGAAACAATATTTAACACTTTTGTCATTAGTCATTGTAACAAGAGCTGTGGGGATTTCATCAGCTCTTCTTGTTTGTGAATATCAGTTCTGCTGCAGAATAATTTACAAAGGATATTCCAATAGGCTGTGTTGTGCAACTGACCACATTAGTTCATTCTAGTCTTCTCCAGGATGTGCAATGTATGAATACATAAAATAGCCAAAGTTTATTACAGCTTTTGAAATGCATTGGTAAACACAGGTACCTACCAGAAGGTAGTGTAAACATACATACAGCAAATATCAGATTTCCCCTTGGACATACTAGCAATTATTTCAGTTTTGTTAACAAATCAAAGTGTATTCAAATTTTAGCTACCTGGTAAGACCATTAAAAGACATTGTATTGTGGATTAATCTGAGTAGACAGCTCTGCACCACAGAGCTGCTTTCTACCTTCCCCTCAACGGGATGAAAATTGGAAGGATAAAAGGAGAAAATTTGTGGGTTGAGATAAAGGGAGTTTAGTAGGTAAAGCAAAGACCTGCCTGCACAAGCAAAGCAGGAATTCAGCCATCTCTAAGAAAGCAGGGCTCCATAATACCTGATAGTTGTTAATATTTCCAGTTCTTCCTTTTTACCCCATCATCTGTTGTTGAGCATGATATCATGTGGTATGGACTATCCCTCTGGTCATCTGGATTCAGCTGTCCCAGCTCTGTCCCCTTCCAGCTTCTTGTGCACCCCCAGCCTACTTGCTCATGGGGTTGGTTGAAAAACAGAAAAGGCCTTGACACTGTGTAAGTAAGTGCTGCTCTGCTACAGTTAATACTTGTATTATCAGCACTGCTTTGGTCACAAATTCAAAACACAGAACCATATGAATTCCAGTGAAGAATATTAACTTTATACCAACCACGAACCAGTATAATAAGACACTTTTTTTTATTCTAAATAGTAAGTCATCTGTAATCTAGACAGAAACTATTGCAAGTTTTTGTGTAAGAAAACAGACAGCTGAAGCATTCAAAAAGAAAAAAAGAAGTCAAAGTGTGTGCAAATAGGAGAGGAAATAGAAGGGTCAGTAGTTTAATTCTTTTAAGGAGCACTAATGAAGCAAAATCACAGGCAGACATAGGTCAGTATGAATACAAAGAGGAAAAGGGTGTATTTTACATGGCAGATTGCTGCCCTGTTAAGAGATACCCAGGGCAGAATAGACCAAGCCAGGTCAGGTGGCAATAGGAAAAACTTTGATTTTCTATCTGCTGTAAAAATTAAACATATTACAGCCTCCCTGAGCTTCTTATTTTTACATGTACATAGGGAGACAGACTAGTTTTAAGGGTCTGGAATTACCTTCTTTGTCACTGATTTCATTAACTTAGGATATATTCAAGTTGTTTTTTTACGTTCATACCATCATTTTGAAAGAAGTAATTTTCATATTCAAGTTTTCATTAAGTGTATTCTCTGCCTGCAAATAGTACTTGTGGGTCAACATAATCAGTATTGAGCAAAACAGTGTTGGTTAACTGCTGAATCTTCATGAAGTATGACAAAGCAGTAGAGCAACAGCTTCATCCAAAATCATATTTTATGAGCCAAATATTAATCAAAAATGGACATACATTATGCTTTGACTTTATTTGCATTTGAAATCCTGTATGGATAGCTCATCTCCTTTCATTTCAGCCTAAAATGGTGGGAAAGTGGTAGGAACAGCAATAGTTTACACCCCCAGAGAGAAAAAAAAAAACAACAATAAAACCAAAACAGACTGATCAATATGCAGAGGTATCTGCACCTCCATATGTTTTAAATGAAAACAATCTGTCTGCAATTATTCAACGTGAGGAATTTTTTTATTAAAAAGAAAAGTAAGATAACATCTTCAGGAAAATTGAGAAGGTACTCAGGAACCAAATTTATAAATATTTTTTCTTCAAAATAAATCATCAGTAAACAGTTATCTGAGCTTACATCAGGGAGCAAAAATATTTCAAATTAATCCTCTAGTATATAGCACAAATTGCATAACACCACCCACAGAAAAGACTGATTTGAGATATTGTTCTTGGTACATATAATTTTAAACTAATCAGCTTGTGTTTTGAACTGTAGAAATCTGTAATTCCTTCTTGTAGTCTAAAAATATGTCTATTTAAGTAATATAGTGGCGAAGCTTGTAATACACTACTAATTGCTTGAGGAGACAAAGATATTTTGTTAGCAAAAAGAAAAAAGCTATGCATAACCTAAAGGTAAATATATTTAAATAAATTATTTGTTGTATTCTCAATATCAACTGTTAGAGTTCTTGCCTAAGTATCATTTCATAATAAATTCAGATAGGAAAATAATAAAACATTAATAACATCCTAAAAAATGAACGTCTCCAAATTACTTCATCTATGAAAAAAAAAAACCTAGTTACATGGTATTTTGATGCTAGTTGTATCTATTGGAGTTAAATCTACATTTAACTAACTCTTAACAAATCCTTGTTCAACACCCAACTTTATCATCCTACAAGCACAAGATCCATTGCAAACCTAAAACTTCTGTCTTCCACCCAGGTATGCTGAAAGCCCTGGGATGACATCTCCTAGGATCACCTAGATTGTCGTACAGCTGGGGACAAAGGAAGAACCCTGAAACTCTTTCCTAGCTTAAAGGCAAACTGATTCAAATATGTCTCAGCACTGAAGACAGTGAATTAAGCTGGCCAGGTGGCTTTAAAGATATAGGACAGCTTATTTCCCTTCTAAATTCACTTCAAAGAGCATGAAAAGATGTGTGCATGAATGATGAAATATTTTCACACTGGGGACATTTTTTGCTTGTTAGACTTTCATTTTCTTCACTCTAGGCTGCATAGAATCAACATCTAAAATACTTTAGTCTCTTCAGTAGCAGCTATTTTCTGCCAGAAGTAGGTTTTAATTTCAGTCAAAATAGAGCAATAGCTCACACAGAGTCTGTGGTTTTGCAACTTCTTTTTGTGTTTTAATTCAGGTTTGTTGCATTATGTGTTAAATGGTTAATTTGTTTTGTTGCATGGGAGTTCTCAGTTTTCAGTTCAGCTTAGGGTGGTTGGTTTTCCTATTGACTATTTTGTTCTGCTACACTGAATTAAAGACATCTTGAAAGAGTGTTTTTGTACTAATGTGTCCAACTTTTCCTTTAGGGTCTCAGTAATTATTCTTCTGCAATTTAACAGAATGGAATTGCATACAACAGATAGATAAACTCACAAAAATAAAATCGCTTTAAAATATATTTCAATCAACTGCAGAGAGCCTAGTGTTCAGCACTCATAGTTTCAGGTCACAAAATCCAGAATTCTGTCCTTTTCTAACTCATTTACTGAATAAAATGAATCAATTGAATAAAGCTTCACAATAACCTCTATAATAAGTGCAGATCAATCTGACTGGTTGATAATTTAGGATCTGAAGAGTGCAAATTCTGCAATTTCCATTTAAGATCAATATCCTCAAGGCAAAGATAAAATATTAATATACAGCATGCCAGTGAATCCTAAAATCTTTATATTTCAAAAACAGGAGGGAACTTAATCTAAACAGAAGGTACAAATATTCCTTTTTATACACTTGTACTACTAAATTGGTTGTAGCCTTCTTGGTTTTGTAGTAAATTCTCTAAGGACATGATCTTTCTGTAGCTGTGAAAGAATAGGTAGACAAGTCTTTAAATCTCATTACAGTTTGTTGCAGCCCTCAATAGCTAATATGGTTTTTCATGAAGTGCTCCTCTGAGAAATCTCATTATAAAGTTCTCCCTTCAATAATCCATCCTATTGTTTGGATGCTTGTGCTTTACTACAAAGTTGAGACATAATGCTTAATTCTCTGGAGTTCTGTCAAGCTATATTAAAACAACAACAATTGATATAGACACATTTAACTAAAAGATAAATAAGGAATGAAATATTTATTTTACTTTTTAATTTTTACCTATTCATTTTAGCTTTTTACTTTTCAAAATACCCACTGAAAGCAGGCAGCTAACTATTAATCTGCCCAAATGAGGAAATGTGTTATTCTACTTTGTCCTTCTGCACCCTCCAGGGTCAAAGAGTACAAGCAATGTATGTCACATCCATATAGTCAATGCTTGAAAAAGAGATGGAACCAAAGCCTGTTGTAGGAGTGGAATTATCAGAGGATGTAGATAATATTGGCCACAGCCTTCCTCTCCAGTTGTGGGTTGAGCAAAATAGTGCTGCTTCTGGGAGAGAGTTCATGCTTGTGTCACAAGCTACAAGAGGTCTGAACGCCTCATCAAGAGAGCATCCAGATCAACCCTGCATGGAAGCTTAGGGCCCAGACACCATTGCTTTCTCTGGTCCACGCTTCAAAAAGTCAGGAATACAGAGAACTTCAGTTTAAAGTTGCATGAGAAGTACTGACATATGAGTCCAGAGTGACATTGCCCCAACTAAACACAGAATCCAAAGTGCTTGGAAGCCATGGCCTGTAGTCAGGTTGAAACTAGAAGAGGCAATGTGCCTCCAGGAGTCACTGCTGGCCTTAATAGTTTATGTGCAATGAAGAGAACAGAACATGGGCAGAATGCTTCAATGTCAGAAGCTATATTTGCTTTTTCCTTTGTGTAACTATATGTGCCCAGAGAGAGATGGAAGAGAGGTCAGAAAATAGCCCTGCTATTTTGAATTCCCATCCTTTATTTTGTTAAAATATTTTGGTTTCACAAAATTTTAGTGAAAGTATAAACAAAAGTGCACTAGACATCTTAGAAGTCATACCTAGCAAGTTACAGTGGAAAGATGTAGGTGATACTCATAAAAAAATACTTTTTCTTAAAGCTGATTTCTTCATATATATAGTTGATTACTATTTCAACAAAATAAATGGGAAAATTAGAGAACACTATTGCTGGACACTGATAAAAAGAGAGGCTGAACAAACAACAAATCAACATGATCTCATAAGCTGCAACATCCTCATACATTTGCTGGTTTAGTGATGTAAATGTCATTGAAATTCACACCAAGAAACTTTGGATGGTTATGCACAACAAAGAAAAATGAAAAGCAAACAGAATAAATTGCAGACTCTTACACATGATAAAAATCTGCTATCAGGTAAATGAAACAAGTTGATACACCATTAAATGTACTTTATAAACTCATTTGTATCATAATACCAATGCATCTGGCCATGCTCCGGGATCTGGAGAAACAGGCATATTGCCACAGTGCAGTTTTTTTCCGCAAACAATACGTCCTGTCACCACTCTGAATTGTAATCTATCAGGGTCTTTTTTCAGAATTTTGACTGTTATCTTTAAGCATTCACTTGGTATGCCCACAGCACACTATAAAAATTCATATTACCTCTTTTGTCAGGATTTCAGTGTAGGGTGTTGACCTGGTTCCAGCTGGGATAGTGTTAATTTTCTTCCTAGTGGCTGGTACAGTGCTGTGTTTTGTATTTAGTATGAGAATATTGTTGATAACACACTAATGTTTTAGTTGTTAAGCCATGCTCATCCTAAGTGAAGGACTTTTTTACTTCCCATGCCCTGCTAGCAAGGAGGTACAAAAGAAGCTCGGAGGGAGCAGTGAGGACAGCTAACCCAAAGTAGAAAAAGGGATATGCCATTCCATATGATGCCATAATTGGTTATTAAACTTTGGGGAGCTGGCCAGAGGGGTTCATTTGCTGCTTGGGGCAATTGGTCAGTGGGTGGAGAGCAACTTCATTGAGTATCACTTGTCTTTCTTGGGTTTTCTTGCTCTCTTTTTGCTGTTTCCATTTCATTTAATTTTTGTTTTAATTATTGAGCGCTTCTTATATCAGACCATTAGTTTCTTGTGGGGTTTTGTTGTCTTTTTTTACTTTTTATTCTCCTCCCCATTCCACTGCAGGGGAGGAGGAATGAGTGAGCATCTGTCTGATGGTTAGTTACCAGCTGGCGTTACACCAACAGCAGTATCTCTATTTCTATGGGGACACCAGTTAACTGCATTCTTCTGGGTCAGACAGCAGTGGATCCTTTCATCACTGAGCCCACTTGAACAATCTACATTTATAATGACTACCAAATTAAGACTGGCAACCTTGTTCAAATCCAAAGACTAATTTTTAACACCACATTTGTTAGAATTTTTTAAGCTCTGATTTTCCAAGTCTTTCAGTGTGATGAGTATTCAAGAGTACTGTAAGATAAGACTGTATATAAGGACTCAAAGAGGCCAGTGTAATTTAATTATTTCTCTAGATGCAACTGAGGGACCAATTAGGAGGAGCTGACACAGAAGACTACAGCTCAGTTGGAAAAGGAACAGCAGCCAGAGGAGTTAAGGTCTATATTGGAAAAGGGCCTCAGATAATATATGTTAGGTTTTTTCTTTTTTAAATATGATAAATAGAAAAGTAATGTCTATTAGGAGACAAAGGTAGGAACAAACCAGGCAAGAAGAGAAGACTGACTGCTTCTGACACCTTTGTCTCCTATCTACAGGGGAGGAAAAGCTGTCCTTTAAATGTAAAGGGCAAGAACATTCAACCTTCTAGGCTGAAGTGTAAGAATCAGACCCCGCAGACATTACGCTTTGATTGTACTTTCTATTGCTACTTTGATTTCCTTGTTTCTCTGCCATTTGAACTATCTGGAATAACTCTAGTATTTCCCTTTAAAAGAAAGTGAAAATGGATCACGCTCCTTCAGCTTTGAAGTGCTGCCTCTAGAATCTATCACACTGACCAGCTGAGCTGAATGATTTAAAACTTTCATAGGCTAAGACTGCACAAAGAAACAATGAACAGAGCAAGAACTCTACCTAAATGGTGAAGCTGGTAAATTTTATATATTGCTATATGCAGTTCCATTTTGCTGTTTGTCTTCAATGCAGATATGTTGAAACAGTATTGCAATCACTTTTCAAAAGAAGTAATGGAAGTCTTCTTTCCACAGGCATATTACAAGTTAGAGGCATTCCTTATCCTCCAGTTTTCTATAAGGGAAGTGTTAAAGAACTATTTTTGTATTTTTATATATAAGTTGAAAAATCCAGCCTTGAATACCCTCATTGGTCTATTCATATAATCTTCTCATACCTTCATTCCTTGGGATCTCCTTGAAACCAGGACAGTAAATCTGAAGTGAAGACTACAAGGATCTCTTTCTCTGTTGCTAGGTTATTTCAAGAACTGAAACTATCTTGTTTAAAGACAATTGTAAGTCCACTAAAATAGTTTTACAGGGCAGACACATCTCTTTATTCCTTGCTTTGGTATTTCTTTTGGGATAGGTCCAAACGTGGTAATTATTAAAAGAATATCTGTGGTTCCTGTTGCCTTGTGATCTGCATTGTAGAACAGGTACAAAAACAGAAAACATCAATAGACTTTTAAGTAATATCGTTGGTCACTTTTCATATTTATCACCTAATCCTACTCACACTGATAACTGCTTGAAAAGTAAACTGAAAAAAATAACAGGGATCATGAAATATCCTCATATTTTGTGTTGGTGCAATGAACATGATTCCATGTATATGATCAGATGGTTAGTCTGCAAGGAAATGCAAGTATCTCAGTCTTTATGACTTTACCTTTGTTTAGTGAATAAAAAATTCAAAATTACCACTGAAACTCTAATTATAACTTTTCTCTCTCAGGTACACCGATCCCACTACTTTTCCATTACTACAAACACAGTGAAGACCTTAGCATAAAAAACTCTGCTCTTCTTGAGCTGATAAAACAAACTGGTGATACTGTTGATCATACAGCTAGCCAGCATTGTTATTTTAAAACTTTGTTTAACAGAATGAAGTTATCTACCTTACATGTAGTTGGATGGAAATGCTTACATGTCTGCCTGAGGTTAATTGTGGACATCAAGGTTTTTTATTATTATTATTTTAATGTAGTTTCAATTAAAGAAATGTCTCAGGGATTTCTGATGTCATGTACATCTATCTGATTTGCCTTGTGTTTGACAGCAATATTAAATACTTCTGTAAAACTGTGGGGAATGTCTGTTCTGTGTGTGTGTGTGTATGCTTAACTCTCTATCTTGCTATCTGCCTTTCTGTCTTTTAAAATACTGGCTAAATTTACATTCCTTGTTAATAGCATATGCTCAAAATGACTGAAAATAGATCTTGACACTGGAGAAACATTTTAATTCTGACTGTGAAATCATATTATTCATAATACAGTAGTACAGTAGTTTTATCCATTTTTATTCTGCGGATATTAGAATTGCATTTAAAGATGTTAATCATATAGAAAATGTCTTTACCATGCAGTGGAGTTATATTGTCAATTTTATGAAAATAAAGGAAAGCTGTGTCTCATGCTGTCAAAAATGGGAAAGTATCCTTTTTCTGTAATAAATGTCCTTGGGAGAAATCTTGTAAGATACTCATCTTAATTATACAAGTATTTTAGTAATGCTGTAAGGGTAAGATAATGATGAGGGTATGAGTCATGCTGAAAAGACCTACAGCTTAAATTAAAGATGATTATTTATAACTTGCTTAAAGTATATTTCCCAAACTTTTAAACTACAGAGGGCATCTGTGTACATAATATTCTGCCTAGGGCTGAGTGGATTTGCTAGAATGTATTTTAATGCAGAAAATAAGTTTTCTGCAAACAGCATAGATTCATCCAGATTGTAGCCATATTTCTTCAGTTGTTTCAATTAATGGAAGTCAGTTTGGAAACACCACTTGTGAATTTGGGATGAAAAATTTAACTGTCAAGCTTAAGAAGGTATTGGCTTCAAATCTTTCACATCTGCAATATGTAACCTAATCAAAAAAGCAGTCAGAAAAGCAACCAATCTCAGAACACAAAGGTTTAAATATGAAGGCTAACATTCATTTTCATATTTTTAATTAAAAGGAAATGTCCATATTTAGAAGTTTAAGGTTTTTCTAGGTTAGTCCATAGATCTGTAGTTAGTTCAGTTAGAAGAGTCTAAAGAGATACTCATGTTACCAGTTGTTGGTATTTTGTGTCATTTCAGATATCATAAGATTTGAAAGATCTGTACATGCTACCCTCAGATAAGACATAAAACCTACAGGAAACTGATGCCTTTCTGAACTACCAGATGGCCCCCAGAGTACTTTATTTGTCATAAGATGCCTATGTATGGACAATTGAGTGTCCTAAAGCATACTCTCCTGTGCCTTAGCCCCCTTTAGACAATGTGATAAATGTACATTGAAAATGTTAGTTATGGTATAATGAAGAAACTCAGTACTTGTGTAATATTTTCAGGGATGATTTTATAGAATCATTAAGAGTACATATTCTGTGCTAATCTCAACTATGTTTGAAAGGGTGGTAGTCTAGCCTTAGCAAACAGCCAAAAGACCACCCAAAAAGGGAGATTGCTTACCAGTTACTGTCTCAATTAAAACAGGCTCAGAGAAACAGGCTGGAGAAAATTAACAAATAGGGAAATAAAAAATATTAGGATTGTGGGAGTCAAATACAAACATTAAACCAGCACATTTTCTTCCCTCTTTTCCACATTCAACTTCAGTCCTTCAGTCCTGAGTCCTATAGCTGCTGCTCCAAGCAGTGCAGAGGGGAAGCAGAGTGAGAGAGATTAGGGTCAGTACCTGATGGTTCCTCTCTGCCAGAGCTTTTACCCTTTCTCTTTCTCTATCACTAGCTTTCCTGTGGGCTGCAGTCCTGTTAAAAACTAAATAAATAAAAAATAAATTAAAAAAAACAACTCTGCTCTGTACTCCAAAGGCTGCCATTCCTTCAGGAAGAATTAATCTTTTCTGGCGTGGCTCCTCCATAGGCTGCAGTGGATATCTGCACCTCCTCCTCTGACCTTGGTATTCCCTCTGCTATTTCCCACTAATTTCTCTCCTCTTCTGCTTGTCAATCACTTTTTGTCCTTTTAAATATGTTTTCACAGAGGTATCACCAGCTTTGCTGGTAGGCTCAGCTGTGTCTTTGGTGGGTCCGTTGCAGAATTGTCTGGAACTAGATGGAACCAGCTGTGTCCACCATGGAGTAGCCCCTAACCTCTTCCCACAGAGGCCACCCCTGCAGCCCTGCATTGCCAGCTTCTTGACACATATATGCAATACAGAAGCCAAATGAAATGGGGGTTGGAATAACCCACAGATCTATCATTAGCATCCAAACAGGTCTTCTATAATTTTAATCCAGCAGTGTTTCTATCCAAAAGGCATAATGAAAACAGAATTCAATCAGCTAGGGAGCCATTCCTGTATTGCTCACAAGTCTTCCTTTTATGTTTTTGCAAATGGTGATTAGGAGAAGCTCAGATCTTCCATAGATGATAACTTTTCAAGAAACAGTGTATAAGCCAATGCTATTGTAAAAAAGAGAGAAAATTTTGCCAGACCTGTCAAGGTCTGGTGTTCCTATCATCTCCTGTAAATCACAGCTCTATTACTTTACTTATATATTAGAATGAAAGTAGAAGCACTACAATGAAACTTTAATTTCTTACCAGCAAAATTATTAAAGTGCATACTTGTCTTCAATGTAATAATGAGTATTAATAACATAATAATATATTTCAAGTATATGAGCAGATTCCTAATCTAATCTACTTGTAGATCCTTTCAGGTGAAGTGTCACAGCAGGTAGAAATGGTAAGACCATGCCAGGTTCCCTTTGTGTTTATGGAAAGAATTCTTTATGGAAAGAACTGCAGAGGTTGATTTATCCCATACTCAACCAAGTATCTAAAACAGATAGTACAAACTGCACTCTGGAAGTAACCAAGTTAGATTCAGCTTTGTAAAAAAGGAATTTAGTGCTGCTTGAAATTACCCAGTGTATCTCATCTGGTCTCCAACTGCTGTTCCAGAAAGGCATGAACATCCCATTGACTCCTTTCATATGTTCCATACCTGTGTGTATGTCTGATATACACTATAATGACTCAGAATATGCACAGACTACTTCCAGTTGCTGGTCATTGACTGCAAATGACTTTTCATCAAAAGATTAACAGCTTCCAGTAGCTCTCTCAACTCAATTTTCCCTATCTGTAATTACCTACCTTAATTTAGGCTTTCTAATCTAAAGCTGGATCTCACTCTTAAAATTAGTGAGAGGAATTACCTTCTATGGTTGCATATGCACTGAAAAATTAAGCAATGAACAGAGGTACTTGTGGTAACAGGGACATAATTACCTGCAGTGTTCAGTCTTTAGCATTGTAGGCGAGGCAAAAGCTCCCAAACCCTTTCTGGCAATGATTTCATAGTTACCATAGGACAGATACCAGTCTCAATAAGCAGCTTGGATGTGATCACCCTGTCCTGAAGTCTAAAGTATTTAATTAGTATGGATGTGGCCAGACTGTGCTAGCTGACACAGAAGGCAGAGAACAAACTCTGGCACTATTTACACTCTGCAAGTTGTAGCCAGAAGTTGTTACAATTAGTCAGCCAGAGATTCCCCTAGTGAAGAAGCTAGCTAGTTCAATGCAAGAAAACCTGAAATCAGTCTTTCTGCATTATCCACAAACTCCTATAACTTCACCAAGGATGGCACTGGCAGCATCACCCCATGACTATGTAGAAGGTGTGTTCCAGTCACCCGGAATGCCCATGTGCACCCTTTCCTAGGTGTTCTCTCTAAAATAAACCTGTCACAGTAACTTCAGTGGACCACAGTCCATCTCACTTTACCCATCATCTTCTCAGAGTTACATCACATTGAGGCATCCTTTTACTACTGCTTTACTTCAGGGAAAACAGCCAATGGAGTTCAGTTAGGCACCTTGGGAAGAGCAGATTTGGTGACTGTATCTCCTGGCTTCTACAGGCAACAAATTGCTAGCACATGTTCATGTCATATAGTCCACTGAGACTTTGAAGAACTTTTTTTTTTTTTTTTCATGTTTCTTTTATACATCTCTGTGTAAAGGAAAAAAATGGTAAAAGTAGTCACTATTTTTGGAAGCTGAGGTGGGTATAATAAATTAAAACATACAGCTATTCAGCAGAAAATATATTCTATGCTTTCTCTTAATAAAAATTGGCAAGTGCTCATTTTTAATACCCTATATATGCAACAATTTCTGTCTTTAAAAGTCTTACCTTTTGTAAATGCAACTTTAGAAGCCTCCAGCGGTATAATGGTGAAATATTGATTGTCCTTTTCTTGACTTTTCTGACTTCCAAAACCCTTTTCACCACCTGCAGTACTTCTGATTTATATTTTTTTATTATTTTGACAAATTAAAAACACATATTTCACATATGGTGAAGTAACTAGTAACAAGGGAGAATTTCATACACGCATACATAAGGGAAAAAAACAAGCATGAAGAAGATAGATTTCTATTACTGATAGATGAGCTAGCTGTTCAAGCTCTAGACAGTAGTTTTGCCTTTGAATTTATGGGTTGAATTTAGAACACTTAGTCCTGGATTCTGTAGACACTTGAGGGAATGCCCAGATTCAAGCTTATGAACAATTACGTGGAAGCCATATGTTAATAATTCAATATAGGATTAAGTGTTTATAGGATCTTCAACTATTAAACTGACCTAGAAACAATAGTCTTGTAATTTATTTCAGTCATAATAAGTATTGTTTTGGTGTGCCTTTCTTTCAGCTTACTCCATGCCTTTTCTAACCTAGTAAAAATTGTGATCCCTAAATTTAACTTGAAGTGACTGTTCTGGATTACTGAAATCCAGGGGAGTTAACATCTCATGTTAAAACTGTGAAACTTTCCTATGGATGAGACCTAGCAGACAAATATGTAAAAGCACAAAGGCTTTCAGAAACCTAAAGGACACAAAATTAAGCACACACATATTGTAAGTTGTGCCTGCCAAATTGCAACCTCAAAATTATGAGTGCACAGCTCTTGAAGGCTGGAAGCAAAATTTGGTCTAACAAATCTGCATCCAAAATTTTAAGTTGCTAACAAGGAAACTGACACAGAATTCTGCTACCCTCATTCAACTTCAACCTTTAACTTAAGGTGCCCTGAGAGAGACTGCATCTACCAGTTCCACATGGAAATTTTCCTAGTAATGGCCATTGATGTAGGCTGGTTCACTCCCACATAACTAGAGGGTAAATCTTATTAAAAATCTACAGAACATGAAAAAACATGCCATAGCCATACTCTAGGGGAAAATTTTATTCATATAAGAAATATCTTTAATATTAAATTAGAAAAATGCAATGCATTATATAAAAATATAAGTTGAAAAAAATTAAAAAGAAACAAACCCTCAAAAATTGTGTAGAGAATCAATATTGACAAGAGCTGGTGCCTTTTTAATGTAATTTGCAGCGAGACTCAATTAATATTTCACAATTGACCTTTCTACTTATTTTTAGTTCAAAAAACTGTATGTTGATAAGAAGGATATGGGCATTTCTCAGTATTACACTTTAACAAAAAGGATTTTCCCATTCCATGATTGCCTGTTATATTTGTGTTGCAAATTCCATTGTGTAGCAATGAGGCAAACTAAAAGGTTGGTGCTCCTTAGTAACTGAAATTTGCACTTAGTAACTGAAATTTTTTTTTTAAATGCAATATGCCTTAAAATGGTCTTTTAAATTATAGCATCAAAACAGTCGCATGCATCATCGCTAATATCAGATAAGGGAAACTTGTTAAGATGACAGCAACCCTTAAGTGCGGTAAATTCAGTTCCTTTTTTATATCTACCAGTCATGGTATTTCTGCAATACAGCAGAAAATACATGATAGGACTAGCAATTACATCAGACTAATCAGTAGCATTAGAAACAAGATCACTTATGATACGGTAGTTATCAAACACTGTTAGTTCTTGACAATATACCACTGGAGAGTAAATAATGTATCATTGTCTTAGCTGGCAGTGGTCAGCATACAAAAGATTTGTCAGTTCTTGATAAGAAGTGATTTGAAACTTTTCTTCATAACCTGAACTAAAGATTTTTCATGAGCTGACACTATCTCAGTGCAGCCATTAGCTCATCCAATTGCTTTCTGTGGTCCTGATTCTTACCAATGGGAGGCCAGGGCCTTCCAATCTCTTCCACCTCTGTTGCTGCTGCTGTGTGATCTGAATGAAACTCCAGCCTTGTCTAACTATTGAAAATGCACCTTATTTTTAGAATTGATTTAAAGTCTTCTGAGCATTATCAAAATTATAGCTAGAGAGAAAAAGATGGTGACTTTTTGATTTTTGCCCTACAGGTGATGCTACAAAAAAGATTTCACATTCAATAAAGATTTGAAAGTACTTCCTTATCTTGTACTACTTTATGTCATTTTTCTTATTAAGAATATCTTCTTCTCTGGAGTTTTACATGCTCTAATTTTAAATGTCACAACAGCTGAATGGGGAGCTATCTTGCTCATTTGCATAGGCTAAGGAACATAGATCTTGATCTGTTTGCTCTTTCACTCCCTGTTCACAATCCATTTTGAGTTACACCCAGTGAGTCAATATTTAAGTTTCTTTAAGGACACACCATTTCCCTCCAAAAATAAACCTGAAAAGCAGCTGATGAAGAAGATTGCTTTTGAGGCTAACCTATACTGACAGCATAGAGGAGGTAATATTAAATTTGTCTTAGTTTAACCAGTACTATTCTTCAACACTGGTCTTTCAGACTTTGCACGCAAACACAACACATGCTCTATGGAACAGATCATACACCTGTGTTGTGATGATATAAAATACTTTTGTCGCAGATCATAGAGCAGTCCTCTATTTTATTTTGAAATTTTAAAAAATATGCTTAAGATCTTCTTGGGACCAGAGAGATAGCTTCTGTAGAAGTCATAAAAGTGGATGAATGATTGAATGAACGTATGATCAAGCAAACAAACAAATAAATAAATACATCAGATCTCTGACTTGGCTCAAATGTGCAGATGGGTATCTGCATCCAAATATTAGGCTCCCAGTAAGTTGGCACTTTCTTTTGAGACTTGTGGTCTATGGCCACAGAGGTAAGAACTGAAGTTTTTAACTTAACATTTCACAAGTCATCAGGCTGGTTGTAGTATAATGCATGACAGTTAGAGAGTAATGTCACAGACTTGACAACAAAGGCCACAGTGATTCTCTGCTCATGAAGCATTTTCCTCAGAAATCCTGGTCCTCGCCTGGGTACACATACCCCAGGCATCCTGCTATTAATTCAGAGCTTGATTAAAACATGCATATCATCCTTTATTGTCTGTGTAAGTCCATGTGACACAGCCCAGGAGCTACGAAACAGTAACTCTTGAAACGATATAGACTGGCACTTTGAATCACAGAGGCTGAGAGATATTGATGGAGCAAAACCAAAAAATCTAGTGATAAATAATTTGGGTAGATTAGAATTAGAGAAATGAATATAATATAAATGAAAATAATTCAGATATCTTGTATACACTGTTGAAAAACTTCATACTCTGTATAAGATACTAGGAATTCAAGTGGCTAGTGCTGTTCAATTGCCCAAAAGTTGTCCTCTGCTACAGTTTAAGATGCCTGCCCACTCCGTGGATCTTTCTTAGGTCTTTTCCCATTGTTATCAGATCCATTGGTTTGTATCAGCTACTGTTGAGGGCCCCAGATGACACTACACACCTTTATTTAGGCAAACAAATCAAGCCATAGAAGAGAGATATGACTAGAAAAGTCTGCTTCTCCATCAGTTGCACAAGGAAGAGATATCTATGTAGTTTTCATGTATTTTTTCTTTACATAAGAATATTCAGTTATTAGAGTGCAAACACAAGAACTACTCTAATGGAACACATACTAGCTGGTGAGTGTTAAAGCAACAGTAAGACAGGAATAATCCGGATGAGAGGCAATGATCTTATTTCATTAGAAACTGTATAGCTGTGAACATTTTTTTTTATTATTTCATGGAAAAGAAAAAGATCAGTTCAGAGGCTTAATGAGTCACTAGGAATACCAGAAATATCCTTTTATGAACAGAATAAGAACTATTATTGCTATTATTTAATTTTTATGTTCAAATTTTTTAAGGTAATTGTGAAAAGGAGGACTATTTGCAATAAAAAAAATACTAAAAGTCACTTTGATCTCTAGTCCAGCTTTCAATCTCAAAATTTCACATGAATTTTTACTTGGGATCATTATTTTAGTTTCTTTCTGCTGGTGGTAAAATGAGACAAGGAGGCAACATCTTGAGAGCTGAATATCTTAGACAATGTTTAACAGGTATTGATTTCTAATTTTTCCTGTAACATCTCATTTTAGACTGGTAAATGAAAAAAAACTCAAACACTAATAACCACAACTATCTTCTCAAAGTGTCAAAATCCACCATCCAGAGGTGTATTACACAAAAAATAATAAAAAAATATCATCCAAACACAGAAAGTTGAATTACACTTTAGTAATATTTTCTTCCTAGATTGTGTGTGAATATTTAAAAGATTCTATTTACAGGGGTTTAGTAGACAGTTATTAAGGTATGTCACCTATGCCACCCAGAGCAGTTAAAAATGCATTAATTTTGAATTTGAGCTGGACAGACAGGAGTGAAAATCTTTCAAAAATTTAAAACATTTTAAATTCAACCATCTTGTCTTCTGGGGTTTTCACATGATTTTGATACAATTTATTTTGACACAAACTCCCTTGTAGAAATAGATTTACTGCAGAAATCTGTTTCTTAAGTGCTTCAAAAAAAAAAACACCCCAAGGTGAAACTCTGATTTGCACTATTTCATCTTTTATATTGTAATAGTTGTTTCTCCTGATCTGGGTTTGCTATAGCCTGCATATTGCCTTGGAATCTAAATAACGGTTTCCATTGCATTCTGAATAATTTGCTTTCATTACAGTTCCTGTGCATCTCTAGATCTTTGCTGTTAATGAGATCAAGCTGGATATCCACTGAGAATGGGTAGTAGTTCCATCAGCTTTTAATCTGTCAAGTCTCCATGAAATCTCCTTCAGCTGCTTTTGTAACTTAATAGGTCTTTGGTAGTGTCTCTTTTCATATAAAGTATTTTTAACAAATCCCATCTCGTGTTCCATCCAGCTGTGGCATGCATGCAGTCATATAAAACATGGAGGGCCACATTCCATGCAGCTGACATGCACCCTAGGTTTGACCCCTTATCTGATAGCTAAGGAAAATGGCATTCAAAAAGTGGAATGGAAATCAGAAAAACAGATGGGAATGTTGGCACAGCTGTGAATTTTACTCCTCTCCTAGCAAGCTTGAAATGTTGTGACAAATGATAAGCATGTTTAGAAAGACTGAATAAACACCTCTTCATTAAAATACATTTCTTTATTGTGTATTTTTTTGTGACATGACTGTCTTTAAGAGTTCCCCAGTCGAATCACTTTGGGTTACACATGTGAAAAAAAAACCAAACTGGAAGCAATGGCAAGCATCTGTAAGGGTTTGCATAGAAACATAAGGTCTTTAAGAAACATAGGTCAAAAAACCCTGAATTATTTTTAGCATTATTTTAGAGCTTCCCTAGAAGACACATATCTTAAAAATCTACTTTTGTGCAATTTTGGTTTAAAAAAACCAATAACAACAACAACAAAAAAAATTGACAAATTGACTCAGAATTCACTAGACTTGTGGAGCATCCTTGATTCCAGTCAGAGAAGCTAAAATTAGTAAAACAGTGTGAAGCACCCAAGAAATCATTGGAAAGATAAAGTATGCAAAAGATTTTGAGAAGGATTTAGACTATACAGTCCTGGTGGAGCAAGCCTGGTTTGTAATTTAATACATATTTAAACAGTATGAAACAGAGGTTTTAACCATAACCAGTTGTCCATTTTCAAATACCAAACTGTATCATGACAAAGTTAGGTAGAAGGAAAATATCATTCAAGGAACATGGACTGAAGGTGATCCTTCTTGTGTGCTCAGAATCTGCTGAGGTGTTCTGAGGAGGTTGGTTTCCTTCTAGATAAAGAAATAAAAGAAAGAAGAATTTCCCGCAGGAGAGAAACAGTCTCCCATCCAAGCCAAACAGAAAAGCACTCTTCAGCAAGTATGGCTCAATGGTATTTATGTAGCAAGGTATGAAACTACTGAGCTGGCAAGCAAGACTAACTGTAGTCCAGAGACATAGCAACAGCCTTTGGCCTCACAGGCTCAACAAAAGTTGGAACTCTGAAGGCATCAGACAAACTGAGGTCTTCCTTGCATATTCAACTGTCAAAACCATATGACTATTGGTATGGGACATGTGGGATCCTTGTTACATGCAGATCTCTGCTGGCTACAAGGTCAATGTAGCTAACAGACAGCAGTGCCTGTCAGCATGAAGTGTAAGATTCCTGGCATCCCTACTCCACCCCTAATCTCTGTATTTTGTGGACAGAATGGGGCTTCCCTTTAGGCAAATTGAGACAAGGGCAGGATAAGAATTCACAGGGCAGCCTCAGTGTGAATCTTGATTATGAAGGGCACCTTATACAGATGCCTGCATTAGCAATTACAAATTTGCAAATACCTTTTTACTCTTACATTATTAAAGCCCTACTGTATTAGCAAGTTGTAATGGGAAAAAAGTATAATCTTCATGCACTGTAGATCATGAACCCTGGACTTAGCAATTTGAATTTTTACCACCACATCACCTAATCTTTCTGGGTTTTACATGCTATGCAAGTACACCACTGAAAGACAAAGATGGAATAAAACTAAAGAGTACTTCAGAGCATTAGTCTCAAACATTATTTTCTGTGAAAATGAAAACATATTTAAGCAGCAGGGGCAATGAGTACACTGCAAAGATATTTATAAAGTAATCAAATTTAATTTTAATCTTAACATACTCTGGCATGAATTCCAGAAGCTATTATGCACAACAAGAATCAGACCAGGGCGAACTTTCCTTATATGTAATTTAAATTCTGCCTGAGAATAAAAAATAAAATGTGAATATTGTCCCTATTGTTCATTATGGGCAGCAAACTGTATCATATAATTGCCCCATATCATTATGTGTGATGAGTGGGCTGCAGAACAACAAAGCCCTGTCCTATGCTTACAGTAGAATAGAAAGCAGCTCAGTATTACTTGTTTCAAATACAAAGAGTAGAGGTAGCATGAAATAAAACACCAACACACCCCCACCACTTCACTTTCCTCTCAGAATCAATATGAACACAATTTAGTTCAAACAAAATGGAAAGAATCACCAACAGTAGCATTAGATCATAGTGCATTTTTTCAAACAAATTTTTTTACATAAACTTTATTTTTAACAGGTCTTTTTTGGTTGTTGTTTGTCCAAAGAGAATTTGTTGTAGAGAATTAGCACAAAGTAACTCAGTTTTAGGTGATGATAGGATACTGAATTTTCCCATTGTAGCTCTTTGTCCCCTTATATTTCTAAAAGGTCTAGACGTTTAGTTTTCAGAAAACATTTATGTCACCTGTTTCGTCTTTATGTGCATGTATATAACTGTCAAATCCTTAATTTCACTGAGCTCCTTAGCTCCCAAAGAAGCACACTTTACTAAAACACAATATCAGAACATATCTTCATTAAATGATAGTCGAAGACCAGGAAAAAAAAAGAAAATATAATTTTTTTATATTAGAAATATATTTAAAAATTTATAGCATTGAAAGTCCACAAATTTCTTTCAAATTTCATAAATTTTCTTTCTAATGTCTAATGTACATGATTCAGCATGCCCTAGTGCCAGATCATAGACTAACAAGCTACACAGTATTCTGGAACAAATCTCAAGTTCTCCTCATGAAGCCACTAGCCTTTCAATAAATATTTGTCTATTTGGGATATACCTGGTTTGTCTACCAGTAAAGATGAAAGGAAGTAATTTTCAAGTGGCTTGTTCAGAAGGTATTTAATTCCAAACAGTTCTGTACAGTTAACTGCTTTTGATTTTTAGAGCTGCCAACAAGCTGACCATAAGCCAGCAATGCACCTTGGAAGCAAAGGAGACCAAGACCATCCAGGGCTGCATGAGGAAAAGCTTTGCAAGCAGGTCAAAAGAAATCATCCTTCCTCTCTGCTCTGCACTGGTGAGTGCTGAGTGCTGATTTCCTTTCTGGGATCCCAGTAGGAGAGAGACATGGAACACTAGATACAGGCAAATGAAGGGCCACAAAGATCACTAAGGGTCCAGAATGTCTCTTCTCTGAGAAAAGACTGAGGAAGACTTTTTAGCCTGGAGAAGAGAAGGCACTGGAAAGACATAATTAATGTATATAAATGCCTAAAAAGAGGGTGGAAATAAATTGGAAAGAGCTCAACAAACTCTCCAGTGGTGCCCAGAGAAAGAGCAAGAAGTAATGAACACAAGCAGAACTACTTGAACATGCCTTTAAGTACAAAGTTTAAAAAAAAAAAAATGTAATTTTTACCATGAATATGGGAAAGCATTGGAAGAGGTTGTCCAAAGGATTTGTGGAGTTCTGCCCCTGGAGAAGTTAAAAATTTTACTTGACACTGCCCTAAGCAACCTGCTGTGGCTGCCCCTGCTTTGAGCAGTGATTTGGAGTAGACAAGTCTCCAAAGGTCCCTGCCAGCCTCAACAATCCTGTGATTCTATGAAATTAAATCCTAATTACAGAATCCAGCCTCTTAAATAGAAGGAGCCTGGGTTAGGAAGCTATTTTGGGCAATATCTATATGTCTGTTTTAATTAATTCTTTGATTTTATACACAGATATGTTACAAATCAAAATTTTCCCATAGTATTCAGCAATTGCTTCTTTTCCTTCAGTATCCTTGCCATATTAATTCCTTTTACTCTATTATTTAAAGAAGTAATACCTTCTTCAACCTGGAAGAATATGGATGTCACAGTAATACTGTATGACTGTTTCAACAGGTTTGGTTGTGATAATCTGAAACTAGATTGAATGGGATCTCTGGTAAGAAAGAAGTTTCACACCTCAGGCTGGAAAGAGACAGTAAACTGGCTGCCATGAGGAGGATAAGTCAGTTTTGGAAGAATTATTCAAAGGCCTTGGAAGATATATACCTTTTGCCTTACTATGTTTTACACTAACTTTTGCAATACTATGTCAGGTACTGAGGAAAATGTGTATCAGAAGCATGATGTATGAAAATTAACACGCCATTAGCATCTTCCAGGACATATTTAGAAAACTTACAATTTTTTAAAAATATCAGTATGAAGACTATGACAAGGAAATGTCTCCTTCATTTTGTTCTGAAAAATTGATATTAATAATGTATCTGCAGACTTCATCAGTTCCCTAGTCCTACTGGCCCTCTCCTAGGCAAGTACTCAATCAGCAGCCTAATGAGCATTTTTATTTTCCTGCCAGTAGGTTTTACATTTCTCTTATATAGACTCTTGAGTATTCACATCTCCTATATACTAACAGCAGGCCGGGTTTTTGCAGTGGAGTGTAAAACCACGCAATCACCTCTGGATTTTTTAGACACACAAATTCAGTGCCATTGACAAGAATAGTTTCCTGCAGAATAGCACTAACGAATGTCCCCTGAAAAAAGGAAACTTTTGCCCACCAGAGACATACCTGAGAAGAGTAAGTGAGCTGGGTCAATGCTATTCCTTCTATAGAGCTGAGTCCATTGTGTGAGGCAGCACTCTCAATCATGTTCAAAGGTGCATGTGGCTTACCCAGGGCTAACCTGATATTCACCAGTTCAAGCAGGAAGCGTAAGCAATGCAATACTCACAGAAGAGAAAGAAGAAAAAATATTACATTCCTTGAAATAGATTTATAAAACTAGGGAGTAAGTTAAAAATACAAAAAGCGTGATATTTTATTTATAGTTTATGATTTCTTCCTTCACATAAGTAAAATGTTGAGCTTCAGTGTCATGTTGCCTTTTACTGCCACGTCTGAGTTCTCTGTCATCACAAACATGGTGTCAGAGGAGCTGATTTACTGCCAGAGTATATATCTGGTGAATGCCAGGAGTTGAGTTTGCATTTACTTACAGTTATATAAAGGTGTCTTCTGAACTACTATTCTAAATATTTTATGAGGTAACGACTTACCTAAACTTCCTTTTCTGAAGTAGAGAGGATAGAGCTGTTAAGTCAAGTTTACCCAAAAATATATTTTGAGACCTGGCTGGAGTTTTTTGGAAACTCTTGATTGGAAAAATGCTAGAATGATATGTCAGAAAAAAATGGTGAGGGGAATAATTGCAGTAAGACTATATTTCATACTGAAAAAAGAATATGATTTTTTCAGAATATTGCCTTATGTTCAAACCACTTATTTAATAATGTCTTTAATAATACTATTTTAAAGAATACAAAAATTGTAATAGCATAATTACATATCATACAGCTGCACAAAGTGAAAAACAATATAAGGCTGAAATGTAGTGCTGGTGAAACTGTGCAGGGGTAACTTTTGGGTCTCAAAACCAAATTATTCTAAAGCTGGAATAGTTTCTGTTTCTCAGACTGTGATAGCTATTTAAGAAACAGCAAGCTACAGTAGTTTCCTGTGTCAATTCATGGGAAACAGAGTATATTCAAAGCAACAAGAGGAAAGCAGTGAATTACATTGACCTTTATAATAATCTGTGTCTACATGGCACAGCAATCCCACAGTTTATTTCTGAGAGTTTTTACAATCATCATGATAATATTTGCATTCTTCTGTTCTGGCTCCCCAGATGAGTTGACACACAGCAGACAGCTTGGCGAGGCTGTGACACAAGCTTTTACAACAAATCTCCATTTCCTCAAAAGGGCTGAATGGGTAGAGTTGTGTACATAAAAATTTCCTGGCCCTGCTGTTCACACCAGACTGTGCTAATGTCTGTCTAGGAGCAAGCTGATCATCTCCTGCTGCTCATAAAAATTTCTTGCCCTGCACATTTTGGAGAATTTCCTGGTAGAGAACAAAGTGCTACACTTTGTTTAAGAAGTGTTAAAAGATAGTGCATCATGGGGCTTGGTTGGTTTTCCCTCACCTGAAAATGACACTGGATATGCCAGGTGGATGGTTAATATATAATTTGTTAGGTACCTTTGGGGACTAGTGTAACACTTGACTTCAATATTCATGATTGCCACTTTCTGGTTCTGTTAGTTTGTGGTAAGACCCAAGCCCATGTTATTTCTCTATAATATGATGGAGGCAATTTGCACATGAAAGAGCTGTAAACTGTCCCATATTTGTTATGCAGTAAGAGTGTGCAATGCAAATGTATCTTACATTAAATTATTTTTCAAAGATGCAGAACTTTTATCACACCTTTAAGTGCCCTGTCTATATCTTTGGACTTCAGAAGTCCATGTCAGTTCAAGCTTACGTCAAAAAGAGGTAATCATGACCATAATCATGAAAATAAAATCAATTATAAAATTGAATTTCTGCTGATCTTCAGGTGCTTTTATCTTTGATTTAGTGTCTTCATTTGATCACCATTTCTTTATGGAAGGAGAACATTCACATCATTGTGCTTGCTGATAACACCTATTAACATTTAATATTCACCATTCAGATACCCAAGGACATCACAAATCATATCTGCCACTGAGATGCAGTCACTCCTCAGTAACCCAAAGTCACACTGCATTGCAAAGGAATACCTCATTTAACTCAGAACAGGGAAGTTTGATATAACCAAAATTATGTCTGAGCACTATCTATCCAAAACTGAGCAGCAAAGAAGAAACTATGTTGAAAATAATCCCCTAAATTAAATCATCTCACATTTGATCTAGGTTGGCTCAATAGAAAATAAATTTATGGGCCTATATATAGGTACAGTGGAGGGGAACCATAAATTGAAGAACAAAGGCGGAACAAGTGGCACAGGAAAAGAGAGCGGGAATTTTCTACTTGACTTTGTTGCTGAATATGACATTTTCTACAACCATGGCCAAGCTGTGCTCATCTTTGTCAGTGGTTTATAAGCCTGGCTGTTCTTAACATTCCACCCAGCCTCAGCCTTGAGAGCTGAGCACACACACTGGATGTGTATTCTTAGATTGTAGGAAGCTATAATGTTACACCACATTAAAATCTTACTAAAATGTAAACATTTCCAAATTCTCTGTCAGGGTATTATATAAGTGTGACATAAAGACTAGACATATATTAGAAAAATTTTCTGAGGACCACTTTCTAGTCCTTAGGCAAGATGACAGCAAAACAGAGCTAAACTCTCTTGGACAGTAAAACAGTGTGGCTACATCCATATTGCACACATGCCTGGGAATTGTCCATAGAGTAGCTGCTAACTCAGACAAAACCCATATCAGGCAATGGGTTAAAAATTTCTCAGCTAGGACTACTATAAAATGATGTTTGAGCCTATGCTCTGACTGCTTATATCAAAAGTGTAGTTGTAGATTATTGGCTTGATCTCCCATTTCAGAGTGATGTTTTCTTACTGCCAGTAAATTGCTGCAAAATCTCATTATTGCTTGTTCTCCATTCTAGAACAACATAGATTCACAAAACAGAGAAAAAGCTCATCACAAACCTTCCTTTCACTGCTAAGCCTTAATTTTCTCTCTATAACCAGCAACAGAGAGCACAGGAAAGAACAGGTCTAAAGAACATAGAGCTAGGTTCCTTTTCTGATTTGTGATCAATGATGTAAAAAGGAGCTCTAGGACATTTTTGCCAGGTGGGTAGGAACAAACTCAGGAACAAGGTGTGGAATGTGGATGGTGTTCACTGAGCAGGAGTTTCACAGACCTTTTCCTTTATGATACTTGGAGAAACTCTGAGTTCCCAAATAGAAAAATTCCTTTCATTGAAGGAAGAGGCAGAAAGGGAAGAGGGAAAAAAAAAATTTTTTTTTTTTTTTTTTCATTTTTAGAAAGCTGGATATTTGCTGTAGCTTTAGTGAGTGACCTGAATTTTCAAAACTCATCTCTTTGTGTTAGATGATCTAATGTCTCGACCTCTAAAGCAGAGGCTAGCAAAGTCATGGGGTTTTATTAGCTCAGTGTTCATCCAACACAAAGCGCATGGCTCCATCATTTTCTTAATCTGCCTGGATTGTTCAATTTAGTTGGATGTGAGTTGCAAATTTAGCTGCTTTTTTATTATTATTATTAAAAAAACCTACCAGCTTTACTAAGCACAGTAAAGATTCCTCACTTTTTCATCAAGTTTTGTAGACTTGATCCCACTTAGAGGATATTCATAAGAATGATAATTTTTTTCTACCCTCACAGGAAAGAAACTCCTATAAATTAGTTTCTTTTTCTACAAATGAAGTTGCTAGACCTTCTTCCAAAATATTTGTGATGTTTTTTTATAATATATGAAAAACAATATTCTTCTATGTGTCATCATTAGGAAGTAGAAGAACTGATTTTGTTAAAGCAAGAAAGCAAGCAGGAAATGAACTTTATGCAGCCATTTGGACAGTAAGTTTTTAGCCCTTATGGAAAAAAAAAAAAAAAAAAAAAAAAAAAAAAAAAAAAAAAAAAAAAAAAAAAAAAAGGGAAAAAAGGAAAAGAATAAAAGAAAGAAAAGCAAGATTTTACAAATATTGTCAGCTCACAGATCTGAGAAACATTTTGAAATTCCCATAGAATCCGTTTAGCCTCCGGGCAAAAATTAGTACTAGAAAAAAAATTACTCTTTCATCTCTGTAACACTGTGAGCTAAATTTTTAGCAAAAGCCTAGACTAAGGATGGCTCTCAAAGGAATTTGAAATGTACTTTTGAGCCTTTTATTTTTCAGAGGGCAGGTTAAAAAGAATACAAAATCTATCCTGACTTCAAGATGTTTTACCTTGGTAGCTATAAGAATATTTATGTTTCCAAAACATATGCTGCATCATACAAATAATATCCCAAACATATTAAAAACACTTAGGGTAAGCCGTGGAAACTAAAATATATTTCCTTTCTAGAGAGGTAGAGACACCTATCAGCTGGTCAAATGAACATAAGAAAATTATTACCCTCCAAGCCATCAGTGCAGCTGTTCAGTAGTCCTTAGTCTCAGAAATTCCTACTCTGGAATGGTGTCCTGGTTTGGGACAGGATAAAGGTAATTTTCTGTCCTGTAATTTTGCTTTCAGCTAAGACTCTTGAAAGTAGTTGCACTTGCTGAAATTAACAGCAAGTTTCTCAGTAGGTGTCTGCTTCTGGGACTGATAACATTCAATGTTTATAGTTACAGCCAGAGACTGGTGTGCAGAACCAAGGACATTGCCCATTTCTGAGGAAAATTTTTCCCTCCAGAAGGAGAAAAGGAGTAAAGAGGTCACACCTGCAAATCCTCCCTTAGGGAAGAGCGAACAAGATAAATGACCAAGACTGACCAAACAGAGTATTCCATCCCATACATGTCATACTCAGTATGAATTTAAGGGATCATGAGAATCAGTCCCCTTGTCTTCCTCCTCTTCTTCTCCTGTTGCTCTTTGCTTTGGCATCCTGGGAGGATTCTGTCCATTCCTCTGCCTGTGGTCCTGATCCGTGCCAGCCTGAATCTGTGTGTTCCTGCCTCCAGCTCCCGACTGCTGCTGACCCCAGGAGTCCAGCCTGGACTTTCCCAGGGCTGCCCTGCAGCCTCGGTGGTGATGTGAGAGTTAATGGAAGAGAGGGGGGAGGAACGTGGTATCAATTGTCCTGTATATTTATATATATATATATATATAGTAATTTTTCCTTTTTATCATTACTGCTTCATTAAAGCTGTGCAGTTTAGTTTCCAACCCATAAGCCTCTCTCCCTCATTCTCTCTCCTTTCTTTATCAGGGAGAGGAGGGGGATTAATAGAGAGCATCTGTTATTTGGTTTAATTCCCAGGCAAGTGTTAAATCATGACAAATGGTAAACCATTTTTGTGAAAAAATAACTTGCAAATATTTTTTGAGATTGAACTTTATCAGTTACTTTTAGCTGAAGAAGTTTTTGTAGAATAGTAACAACCTTGCTTAGGAAAACAAAATTAAGATCAAGAGACTAAATATGTATATATGTATTAATTGGCTATGTGACTTCCACAATTATACATGTGTTATGAATACATAGGACCTGTTTTCTGCATTCTAGGAAGATACAATAATCAGATGGCTGAAGACAGGGAAAAATTAGATAACCTCCAATGTTAAATTAAATTAATTAAATTAGAAATTAATGATAAATGAAATCAATTAAACAATTAAATAACTTAATTAAATAAGTTGTGGATCAGAAATTGGGGGCAATGTCATTAATGGTTTCTTTATTTATAAAAATGAACAAACTGCTATAAATATTCCTGCAGATGGAATCACAGGATTGTTTATGGAAGCTCCATACTGTGATTCTGTCTAGAAGGAATCAGAATGCAAATACCTGGGCAAGTTATATGCACCCAAATGTGTTTTCATTTATGTCCCCCAAAATTATGAGCTTCAGTGCAATAAAAGTGGTTTAGATCAGACATTTCAGGAGTAATGATACCTGTGGAAGTAGCAGATTGCCAATGTAGTAGATAGCAACATCTTCACTGTAAAGGTATGGGTTGGGGGTTTTTTGTTTGTTGTTTTGTTGTTTGGGGTTTTTTTGAAGTAGGTTAGCCAAAGATAGCAAAAGGTAGCTGTGGTTGTTTCTTCCTGGGTACAGGGGATCAACTATATGAATTTATAATATTTTCAAGAGTAATTAATAATTATATAACTGTATAATCCACACTATTATTTACACCAGGAACATATAAACGTGACAAGCTGCACCTTTTACTTTGGTGTCCTATGAATAATTGTCTTGGACAGCTGAACTGTGAGAGGGACAGAAAAGGAAACAATATGAATGGTGTAATCTGTCTGATTGTGCTGGCAAGGTGCAGCACTGGGTCATACCACAGATGAGGAAAAGTAGTAAAGATGATATAAAGCACTGAATTGGGAGAAATTGAGTACTTAGGAAGGGAAAGTAGATATTGAAAGAATAGGTATATAAAGACTGCAACAATAACATTAATCAAAATTAGCATGGGGAAAGAAAATATATATCTTGATACCAAACAGTGGTATTTATTTAAAACTCCTAGAATGTAGTGTTTAATTACTCAGTTATAAATTTTCTGTTGTAGCTCTGACTTTGCTTCCTACATAAACTCACAGAATCACAGAATTTGTTTTCTAGTTCCAACGTCTCTGCCATGGGCATAGATATCTCCCACTAGACCAGGTTGCTCAAAGCCCCATCCAGCCTGGCCTTGAACATTTCCAGGGATAGGGCATCCACAATGTCTTTGGCAACCTGTTCCATTGTCCACCCTCACACTAAAGAATTTCTTCCTAATATTTAATCTAAATCTACCTTTTTCCATTTAAAACAAATCCTCTTTATCCTTTCATTACAGATCCTGGTAAAAAGTGTTTCCCCATCTTTTTTATGAGCCCTCTTTATGCACTGAAAGGCCTCAGTCCCCAGAGCCTTCTTTTCTCCAGCCTGAATATCCACAACACACACATCCTGTCCTTGTGGCTGAGATATGCCATCCCCCTGATTGTTTTTGTGACTCAGCTTGCTCCAACAGGCTCATATCTTTCATGAACTGGGGACCCCAAAGCTCCGCTTGTGTGGAGCATGACTCCACTTGTGTTCTCTGCAGAGCAGAGTAGGGGGGAAGACTCCTCTCCCTTGACCTGCTGGCCACACTTTTTTCTTTATGCATACCAGGATATGATTGGCTTTGCTGGATTACACCCCATTTTCCATCCACCAGTATCCCAAAGTCCTTCTCCACAGGTATGTTCTCTATCCACTCATCCCCTCCATCTGTACTGATACTAGGGATTGCCCTGACCCAGGTGAAGGACATTTCACTTTGCCTCATTGAACTTCCTGAGGTTTCTATGTGCCTCATGAGGTTTGCATGGAACATTGTTTGTTACGTATGGTGTCTCGGGCAGTAAAAAAATACAAACACTTGGATGAATAAGATGCAACATATAAACTGTAGGGAATCCATTTGAAAATTAGCTTAAAGGACAATAAGTGCATTTATACTGTTTAAGTGTTATCATGAAAGGACGGATATTAGAAAAAACAGGGATATGGAGTCAGTAATCAATACAAGGTGAGGCGATGATAATGAAGAAGGGGAAATGAAGAAAATGAATGAAGGGAGACAGATATAAAAAATCATTTTGAAATGAGCAAACAAAAAATTATTCTGGGATTGCTAATGCCCTAAACAGGTATGAAATGTTATCCAATTAAT
Source organism: Florisuga fusca (assembly GCA_038090715.1). Lineage (NCBI taxonomy): Eukaryota > Metazoa > Chordata > Aves > Apodiformes > Trochilidae > Florisuga > Florisuga fusca. The sequence goes on along the minus strand of JAAWXA010000029.1, from coordinate 1,896,929 downwards.
CTAATGAAACTGAGAAACTGCACAGTCAATTTGCTGGTGTAAACATCAATGCAGATTTTGTTAGCAGAAACCATGATTGTCTGCTCAAGGACAGCAAATACAAGTCATAGTCTATCTCCTTTCCAGCTTATGAGTTTACAATATTCTGATCATGAAAGTTGAAAAGAGAAATGAAAGAAGATGTCTTTTAATATGTAACATGTCCTCTCCAAAGTAAGTGAATTCTGAGAGTGGTTAGATTAAAAAAAACAAAAAAACAACAACCAGATTTAAGATGTAGTGAAGTAAGCATAACAGCAGTGCTGTTTTTAATGGCATTTCAGCAGTCATTGATCACTCAAAATATATTCAATCATATCTGCTGCAGCATTACACCTCAGCGACTGAGGCTTTTTATAATCATGTAGGGGTTATGGAGTGGAAAGGAGGAAAAAGTAAATAAAAGTGGCAATCTAAAAATGCCTCTTTTGTCTCTATTCAGTATGCAGTTAAAAGAAAAGTAAAAAAACCCAGAGAATAAGAAATAAGAAAAGTAATCTTATAATCATTGCATCACAGGCAACCCACAAACCTGGATTACTTTTCTGACATCAAGATAACAGGAGACATAAAGAATTTCCTATCATTCAGAAATGTCACCCAAGAATTTCAGTCATCTTACATCAAGCTGTACAGGGCTGCTAACCTGGGCTTCACATAATAAAGCAGCCACAAGTCACATATAAGAAAAAGTCTGGCCTCTGGTACTTAGTGGTACCTAGAGTCACATATTGATTCATCACATGAACCGGAATAGAGAACTATATGAAGTTATTTGCACTATTATCAAATACAGTTTATCACAAATTAAATGTACCTGATCCTCCCCTTTCCCACATCTCTTCACTTGAGGCTCTCTAGAGGTACCAGCCTGGATTATGACTATGTGGTGCAGTTTTGTTGAAAGTTTTTATTTATTTTTACTGTGCACGTAAGAATAAAATTACTCTTATTTTTCTTTAAAATATGAAATACACAGTGTGGTAATTTTGATTTTATTTTCTTATTGGAAATGGCAGAGATTTTTGTGGGGACCCATGTATTAACTAATTGTCCTTTATCCAAAGGAATGATTAATAAAAACAGCCAACAAAAAAACTACAAATAAACAAGCAAATGGAAAAAAAAAAAAAAAAAAAAATTTAAACTTCAGACAAAGTGTATTACCTCCATGGTAATACAAGGGGATGAACTGAATTGTTCACACTAATTTTTAAGTGGGTGAAATTAGTGCATAATTATTTCCACCTCTGGTGACTTGGTTACTGAACAGAGGAGAGGAGAGTGCCTAACAAGATACATATGAATGAAGATCTTTTAACAGTCTTCTAGAAATAAACTTTTTTCTCTCTTAAAAAACATAACTAGAGATGACACATTAATCAACTATATTTTACAGACAAGATGCTCAATCCCTACTCCAAATTCCTAACTGATTGTTTACTTCTAGTCTCCCCCCTTTTCCCACACTTAGATTGTTGATGGGGAACCCCCATAATGAGGTAACTCAGTAGCCAGGCAATTATTAAGATTATTGCAAATAGACACATGCTTAAGACAGTCTATGTAGAAACTGTTTCATCCTTATTTTCATACCAAAATTTCAAACCATAATGCAAAATTTATGTTCACTGTTGATAATAGAGCATAAAACAGCTGCGCTACTACGTTCCAGCAAGCAAATAATTTTCTATCTCACAGTCCATCTCAGCGGCCAAATTATAACCAAAGGGGGTTATTTTCAGTTAAATGAAACATTCTCCTTGTCTTTTTCCTACTGTGCCTTATTACCCATTTCATGAGAAACTGGCATTTGTCTCCATGAGTGATAATCGATACATTGATAATTTAAGCAAATGCACCTAATCTCAAGTCACTACGGTGATGTCTGTCCATTTGGAAATAACATGCAGTACAAGATTGCACAATGCCCTCTTTCAGCCTTGGCAATTTGTAAGTTAAAAAGTGAAAAAGTGAAAAAGGGTGAAAAGTTATTGACAGCATCTTAGAATTTAGGTTCCTTAGGTAGAAAGTATTGGGCTTTACAGCAGTAGTAACTGTCAAAAGCTCAGGTAAGCAATGAAAACCAAGTGCTTTCTGTGGAGGTTGTGCTGTGACACTTGCTTTTGCTGGGCTGTCCATCTCCAAAGTCAGAGAAAGAGCATGAGAAGGTAGGAGGATGGACATGGTTTCCTTTAATATCAAAGCACACATTTCCCCTGGGATACTTAGGACAAAAGGTTTTAATATGTCACTATTAATGAAAGACACACTGTAACTACAAGCCAAAATTTATGCTAGTGATGAAACTCGTTTTCTGCCACCACAGATGTTGGAGTGATCATGGAATGGAGGCTCAATCTCTGTTGACCTCAATCCCTGACTCACCTGCCCTTGCTGCATGACCAGTGCACACCTATTCACTCTTTGGAGAATTATCTAACAATATTTACTATACTTTCAGTGGGTTTTAAAAATGGAAATCACAGTAGGTGATTACTTGTGCAGATTATAGACAGAGATTCACCAAAGTGGGAATCAATGGGATTTTTTCAGTGCTAAGAGTTTAAAGTGCATTTTTACATATGGACATGATCCCATCAAATTAACAACATATATAAAAGAAGAGAAAAAAAATACACCTCTATATATTTACACAAAACCTATACCCTTCTAGATTCCATGAAACTCTTAAATTAGCACATGTGGATACATTCCAGTATGAGTAAAAGGAAACAGTGTTACTTTTGATATCACTGGATATCTTACTTGACTTTATTGTGGACAAAGCGTTTACCAGACTCCTCAATAACACTGAGGAATTATTTTGTAAGAGGAAAAGAACCCATCTGTCCTTTATTAAAGATTTTTTTAATGGTTATGCAAGAAAAATTTAAAATCTGGCGTTTTCTTACTCATTGATGGCGGAATGGAGTTATGCTCTGTCCTTACCTAAAATGATCACTTAAATTACCATATTGAAGTAGTACTTATGCAATACTATGGTTCTCTTACTGCACCAAGAATGTCTCTGATGAGAATGTGAAGAGTGCTGGTCTTATACCATTACTTGTAAAGCAAATGTACGTACATTATAGTCACTTCTCTTATCCCACTACAGGCTGATTTCTGGTCACCTTACATAGTAACTTCACACCTCAGGAGGGTATCACCTTGTTTTTCATACTTTAATAACCCCACTGGACTGAGGGAGTTCTTGCTAATTTAAACCCATGTAACCGAGCACAAAATCAGGCAGTTGTTCTTTCCCAAGAGCCTAGAATTAACATTTCAATTTCAGGGAGAATCTATTGCAAGCTAGCACAGACCTTGCTGTGTCTTGATGTTAATGTTCTGTATCCCCTCCATGCTAATCATACCAGAAAAGATTCTCAGCTGTTAAAACAATTGTGGCTTCAAGATTTCACCTGCCTTATACTCTTCTCACTAGCTTAATATCCAGCTATAGTGCAGCATGGAGCACACCAGAAGGTGTATAATCAATTCTTTACATAATTAATTCTTTACATAATTAAATGGAGGAAAATACATTAATGGTGCATTATGGCTGTGGTGTTTTGCACGCAAAAGACAACATATTTAAAATTATAGTCCCCCCAAGCAATATTAACTCATCTGTTTGATATAAATATGTTAAAGCATGAAGTCTAATGTCTTGTGCAGTAAACCAGAATGCATTATATGTGCCAGGGGATTGAGATATCATCACAACGGGAACAGTAACCATTAATTTGTTGATTTTGGTGAAAATAAAGTCTAACCTTTGGCATTACTTTACCTTTGCGATAATTATTTCCACTTTACTAGAAAAAAATTGTCTATTGATCATACACTTTGTCTCCAGGTCTTGAAAGTAGAGACTTGAGAGAAATGTCTTTGATATAATTTATGCAATGTAGGATAGTTCACAAATCAGCAATCCATCAAATACTGGAATACAGTTCTTGGCAAAAAGGCCAAAGTCATATGACTGATTTCAAGTCAAGGCCCTACCATCAGCAAAATTTAATTTTTACAGACCGGTGATATTAAATGCTTTGTTTCTAAAATGCTAATAGTCTCTGAGACAGCCAAAGCTGAGGAAAATCTCTGCCAAAACAAAAGCAATTAATCATTTCAGATTTCACAAAATACTTTTAGTGCATAATACTTTATCCTAATTCATTTAGGTCCCATTTCCACTGAAGAATGTATGGAAATACTTATTGCACTTATAACATGATATAAAGTTATATGGTTACTATTTATGTTGAAGAAAATGGCAATATGTTTTCTTTTTTTGTGGAAAGAAATAAACACGGAAACTTGCAAGGAACAATTTGTGGTTCGCATGCAGAATAAACTCTCACAGCATCTGCATTCTATAACCTCTGAAAGTAGTCTTAAACAAAGATAAACAACCTCTTATAAGTTAAAAAAATAATTGATTCAGTTCATCAGAGTGATGGATGATGCAGGGCTACAAGGTAACTAATTATTAACTGTAACATTAAACAAGTATTTAACAAAGATTAATCTTCAAGTAAGTTCAGAACAAGCACAGATAACTCCTTAGATTACTATATTTTTTGCACGAGAATAATAGTAATGATGTACAGTTCTCATTAATGAGGATGCTATTTCCTCTCAGCATGAAGGCTTTTACTTTTTGTTTGTTTGTTTGAATATCATGTTTGATATTCTGCGATTTGAACATCATGTTTGATATTCTGTGATTCTATGATAATGTTTAATATGCACAAAAAAGGCTATGAACAGATGGATCTTAATTGGACAAGAAATTAACATTTAGAGTTAAACATTGATTACTAATTACTTTTCTTTTTTGGGATTAACCTTTTCCATGTTCTTCTGCAAGACAGTAATTTCTGATTAGAATCACCATTTTGTTATGCTGATGAGATATCGATTCCGTGTTTGTTCAACATAATTTGTTGCAAACATTAAACATGGAAATCCACATATTACCATAGAGCCTTTCAGTAGTCCACTGAAATGCTTGCCTTGCAACTGGAACAAAATGTATCTTTGAAAATCTGTTGCCTCCTGAGATGCTATACTTGTTTTGAAGCATAAAATGGTTTAAAATATCATTCCAATAATAATTTAAAAAAAAATATCGTGAAAAGGAAAACCTTTAGGAAAATTATTTAGACATGGAACCTGTTCTAAAAAGAAGAATGTGTTTCTTTAAGAGAAATAATTGTAACAGAAAGGATAGCCTGAAACTATTTTTTCATGCTATGACACTAAGATAGACCTACAATGCTGAGCTGTTTCTTGGCTTTCACAGAAATCATCTTCATCAGTACTTTTTGTCAAGCTGATGCATTACAATCCATTTTTCTAGTTTTTCAGATCCTTATACATTTTGCCACTTTTTTCTTTGTATATTTTCAAATAAAAAGAAGAAAATGCTCTTATTTCCTTATTGTTTGTGGGTTTTTTAAGCAAGGTCACAAGGAAGGTTCATACCATAATTTTGATCACCTTGATAATCGTCTCTGTACACTTACTTGTTCCACCTTTTTGATATGGAGTACCCAACCAGCCCATTCCATTCAGGATGTACATCACTAGTTTACTGTATTTTGGTTTTCTTCTTTGTTTTTTACTTTAATAATTTAAAGTACTTTTTGATACTGGGAACTGAGATGATATTTCAGTATTATAAAACCAGAATCCCATGGCCATATTGCAGCCATTGGAAATGGGTGGTTATTTTAAGCTCACCTCTGTGCAAACAGGTTGTTTCCCTATGCCATACTTTCTGACACATCTAATTTACTTAGCTAATTTAAATGACATGGATTACCCTGTCTACAGTAGCTTCAATTCACTGTGGTAACATTTCTGGAAATTGGCATCATATCTGACACCTTCTAAATCACTGGTACTAAGATAAATATAAGAAAGAGTTTACATGCCATGGTTGATAATTCATCTAGATCATACTTTAGTTCTATTACAGATCTTTACAGCTTTTGAGCTTCTATTGGTTTATTTTATTTTATAGAACCTCTTACTGATATTTCCATCTTAGAAAAATCCCCAAATTCTCTTCTCATGAAAATAAACTCCACTGTATTCTATTCCACCTCTCCTCCACCCTGAACACAGGTTTAAAAAATAATTTTTCTGCCAGGGTTTTATCTTTTTGAAACACACTCTAGTACATTGATCTTTTTTGGCCCTAAAGACTTCCTGGCTTGCCCTAATGCCAATGTGTTTGGAAGATTTTTTTTTCTTTTTTAATAGCTTTAGGGTTTCTGTATGGTTTCCTAAAAGCCTGACTGCCTTGACAATGATTTTATTTCATTTAATCTGCTATAATTTAATTTATTTTTTAATTTTATTTTCTTTATTGAATATAATTTCTCTTTTCCTAGGGGTGTCGTTTAGCTTTAGAAATCTCTCTTACCTTAGTGTTAGATTTTGGCAAGGATTTTTTTGTGTTCTTTCTAGGATTTACCTCACCATTTAGCTCTGGGAAAGGTTTTAAGTTTTTTTCCTTTTTAAGATCCTATTATTTATTGATATCCATATTGATTCTCAATCTTTTTAAAATACCAGTATGGTATCACTTCTGTGGCACAACAGTCTACATGAGACCAGCAAATACATACCCTTCTAGATGTTCCTTCTAATTCTTGTTCAACATGATTTCTAATTTAGGTAGCTGCTCTTCTTAAAATTCAGCATTATCACAGTGTTGTCTGCTCCTCTTTGTAGAATGTATATCCATTATGGCCACTGATTTATAGCGTTTTAGTAACAGACACATTTGTAATGAAAGTATATGTACTCCTCAAAACCAGTACTCCCTTCGTGGGCTACTATGAGCTGTGCCATTAACAGTTCATTTACAAGGTTTAAAACTTTAGACTCAGTAACCTGACATTTATCTGTGCTGTATGCTGACCTTAAGCATGGCCCTGGGAAGATTTCAGAGATCACTGCCAGGCTAGTTCTCCATCTACCTTAGCTCTTACAACAGAATCAAACTTCTTTCCTTCCCTTTCCTCTTTGGCTAGTATCCACAGGAATCATCACCAACAATCATTAACTCACCTGAATCAGGTTGACGTGAAAATGATCAGTGATACCTTAAGGGTAGTTTTGATCAAACTTGCTGCTGCTCAGAGATCTTCCAGTTTTCCTATTACAGCTTCCAGAGTTTAACTTCAGCTACTGCTTCCTCCAAGGTAACTTTTCAACTCTGACCACTATGACTTGTATCTCCTATGTACTGAAATATACCTTACCTGTGACACCTGACATACAGGAGAATCTCTTGTGGAAAAGAACTGAATGCTCAGCATTGAGCACAGCATTGTGTTAGGGCTGAGAGGAGGCCTGAAAAAGGCACTGAAATGTCCACCCTAGCAGCTGTCTACTATGTCTACTGCATCTACTACATTTTGGCTTTAGACTGGAAAAGGGTAGATTAAGAATAAACATAAGGAAGAAATTAGTTAATGTGAGGGTGGTGAGACAATGGTTGCCAAGGAAGCTGTGGATGCCCCCTCCCTGGAAATGTTCAAGGCCAGGATGGATGGGGCTTTGAGCAACCTGGCCTAGTGGGAGATATCTATGCCCATGGCAGAGACCTTGGAACTAGAAGACTGATTCTCTAAGTCTGTGTAGGAAGCAAAGTCAGAGCTACAACAGAAAATTAATAACTGAGTAATTTAACACTACATTCTAGATGTTTTAAATAAATACCACTGTTTGGTATCAAGATATTTATTTTCTTTCCCCTTGCTAATTTTGATTAATGATATTGTTACCATCTCTATATACTTATTCTTTCAATAGCTCTTCCCCTTCCTACTGATTCAAATTTTCCCAGTTTTATATCATCTTTGCTTCTTTTCTTCTTCTATGGTACGACGCAGTACTTTACTTCCAGCAATATAGTCTAGTGGGAAGTGCTGGGATGAGGTGATCTTTAAGGCCCCTCCCGGCCCAAACCATTCTGAGGTGCTATAATTCTATGATTCTATGATTCTGAGTGCTATCTTGTTTCTTTTGTCATTTTGCCACTAGCTTTCTGCAAACAAAATCATACTAACATAAGAACTTTACAAAATTTCAGAGGAACCCTACTTCATGCTGCAATTAGTTGTGCATTTGGTCATATTACAGCATAGTGTGACTCTCATATTCCATCTGGATTTTTAAAAATTTAGAAAATCCAGATGGACTTTCCTAGAAGGATACTGGTATTGACTGTCATAAGAAAAAAAATATGAATTGTAGAGAAGCTGCACTAGGCAACTTCTAAATATGGCAGAGAAATAAGTATACCGACCTCTTGAGGTTATTCCTCATTCCTGTTTAGAGACGGATATGATGCTAGGAATCATTTCTGAAACAGAATTAGATTTCAGAAAGGCTGAGGTTCCAGTAAGGCAAACAAGTTTCTGCTAAGCAATTTCCTTTCCAATCCCCACTCTAGCCCAGCTCATCACAGATAAAATGAACATGAAGCTATGCTTTTTGTCGATTTGCAGATCAGTTTCGCTCACTATTCCAAACTTTTAACTCAAATTTTACTTTTTAACATCTATGGTTTTTTTACATAAATTTTGTACTCTCTCCTACATATTGGCCTCCATGTCTGCATGGTTCTTTAAAGATGGGCTTAGACAGCCTCCGTATGCTAGCATTTTAACTAGGACTTGCCAAAGAGTGAAATTTCCTTCTGCTGTGTTTTTGGAAAGCATTGATATACTGAATTGAGACAAAAAAATAGAGTTTAATATTTTCAGTGGAAGATAAATTATATAAAATTCCATATTTTGAGAATGAAATGAGTTTTTTGTTTTTCTTCAGCTACCAAGGCTGGAGCAATCCACTGCATGAGGCAAATCAGGCTGCATGAACAAGCAGCTACTTATAGAGCTGTAACTCTTCCTATAGCTATAATAGGGGCTATGGTACAGTAAGGGAGCTGAATGGCAACAACTCAGAATACAAATATTTTGACAGACAACACATAATTAGGAAACATTTATATTCCTAGAGGTCATGTGGGCTTTGTGGTTTTGTTTTTTATGGAGTATGTGTATTAAGGGGATGGGTTTTTGTCACATCTGCTGAAGATGAATGTCACTTGACTGCATTGTTAGTTTTTTGTTTGGTTGGTTGTTTTTTCATTTGTTTGTTTGTTTTATATGTTTGTTTGGGTTTTTTTCCCAAAGAGAATGTTTTGTAAATCTGTCATCGTCTGTATTTGTTAAAGTCTTTACTTAATCTTTTTCTTTTTCCATTAATTTTTGTGAATTGCAAGAGAGTGGGCTGAGGTGAATTTCTTAACTTCCATACCTAAGAAATAATTGTCCTGAGAGGAAATTTTTAAAAATCATTAGGAAACTGTTTCTCCTAACATCTATTGCGAAATTTGATCAATTTCTGTGTGTACCATTGAAATAATTAATTATTAGTGCCCTATTAGGTCTAACTATTTTAAATATCTCATACCATGTTATTCTCCATTTGCTCTGATTATGAGGTCAATAGTACAAATCTATCACATTTTCTGTGCTCCCCCTCAAGGTTCAGTTCCATTTGTCCATCTTTATTACCTGCATCCTTTCTCTTAGGAATAGTTCATGGCTAGATCACAATGTACCATTGATTCTTTTCTTACAGCTATGTTTCACTAGCATATATATTTCATATGGCCACGTTTTCTCATTTGGCTAGCCTTGTTTTTAAGTTTCCTTTTGGTGTTCATACATGCAACACTAAATTTGCACTAAACCTGGCTCTCATTACTCATGATAACCCACTTGGCAGTTTAACTCTTTCACTGTTTTCTCATGGACACTTTTTATATTGCTTTTTCTCTCTCTCCACTGTGGAAATAATAGTGGATGCTGTATATCCTGATTAACTGGTTTCAGAATGGAATTAATCACTGTCAGAAACTCTTGCAGATCTCCTTTCCTGTTCCTTTCCAAAGCAAAAGCACTATAGAATTTAGGAAACCAGGAAGTAATGTTTAAAGCAGCAGCTATATGTCTAAATAATAGATTAGTTTGCTTCACTAAATTCAGAACAGCAGTGTAGAAGGAGCCATGATATTTTTACGGAAATCAATTCCCAAAATTCAAAAAATTGACTTGAATTCTTGAATTTCCAATTATATCTTTGTAAGCTTATAATTACCACGACAAGAAAAAAAACAAAAAAACAAAAAAACAAGAGATAACTTGCTGACAGATTCAAAGCTTTTCTCCCTCTGTGCTGATTACACTTATGTCTTTTTTTTTTTTTTTTTTTTAAAGCTAAAATCTTATCAATTTCCAAATTTAGTCTTCTCATTTCTCTTTACAGTTATTGCTTTATTCTGGTATACAGCTTATATTCTTCATTCCTTTTTTAAATTCTGGTAATGCAGTTTGTGGGGTTTTAATTGCTCTAACAAAGCTCACCTTTCAATTTCTTTTATTTCTCTTGCTCAGCAACACCTGCTTCTTTTTAAGCTATTTTAGTGCTCAGAAGGATGGCAGATTGACAGCCTTGCAAGTGGGAGTCCCATTTGTATGTTTATAGGATTTGAACAAGCTGGAGTAGTTAAAGATTTTATCAAGCTATCCCAGCTTCCCTGGAAAGGCCACTGATAGCGTATTTAGTCCAAGTTCTCTTTTCTAAATCTTCTCAGGAGGTTGCTAGTTGTAAAGGGATTTTGTTTTTTAAATGGATCACTACCTACTGGACTTAGATAAATTGGCATTTTCTGCCTTAAGAACACGGAAGTTCTCTCTTAGCCCAAAAAGCCATCTATCAGTTGCCTGGTTACAACTCTTGCATAGGCACCAGACTTTATACAGCTAAATACATTTATTCGATGATACGGGTAGCTCAAGCCCACACAGGCAGGCTATCAGAACAAAAAGTCTAAGCCAGCTATACCCACCATTATGCCAAGTCCTTAATAACTGAAGCTGCCACCAACTACAAAAATAAACTTTGTACCCTCAAGTGAAGAAGGTCACATCATTAGAAAAAATCTCTGGATTAATATTCTGAAACCATTGTCTTATTTGAACTAGAGATGTTTGAAACATTTAGTCGACTGCAAGAAATATGTCACAGCTTATGAAATTTTTAATTAACATAGTTTCTTTCATAAGAAAAAAACATTATTGGCAGCATTTTTAATATTGAATACCTGTAAGATGGAAGAGTCTTGTAGGTCTTGCCACCAGCCTCATGATGCTCCATGTCTTATGGCTTAACAGTGAGACAGCTATTTAAAAAAATGCCAAAGAAACCTGTAGCCCATCCACAAGAAGGTTCTAATCATAATCATTATAGTTTCACAGTACAGTTCACTTATGTACAAAGAAATCATTAGTTTTTCTAATGACTGGATTAGTATGCCAGTATCTTGGATGCTTCATAAAGACAGAAGGAATGTGAACACAGGGATCACAGATGAGACAATGGAAGGTGCCAAAAGGAGAGGTAGAAATAATTCAAGTAGCCAAAATAGAATTTGTTTAAACTAAACACTAAACTGCTTCTAGATGTTCAGGATAGCCCAGAATAGACCAAAGATAATTAATATTCTTTTTTCTCAAGTTCACTTTACACAACAAAAACCATGGAAAATAATTACTTCTCTAAATGAATCACATAACGTTGTCACTTCACATCCAGAATCACATGGATGAGGCACTTCAGAATCATAATCTTTCTAAGACTCATCTCAGTTACTGTAACATAAGGTGTTTGTTCCAGACTGCAAGCATTGATCAGTTTTGTTTAGAGAACCTGGAATCAACCTTCTTATTAAGAACAAATAGACCTTGACTAAAATAAATCAGAGGTAGTCAGACAGTTCAACTGATACTAATTGACAGATCACCTTTCAATTTGGGAATATATCTTCCTGTCAATGTGCTGTTATGGTCTGCAGGAACAGTACAAGTTCTGAGGTTGGCATAGATATACAAAATGTTTCTTTCTGAGTTACTAAGAAAGAAGTATTTTTAATTGTTTTATCTTTTCTAGTGTTAAAGTTATGCAAAAGCTACAAATTTCACAGGGTACACCTGTAACAGAAGAGATGGAAAAGAGCCTTTCTGCCCACATACTCACTGTTCCATTTCTGTAACACTTAAAGTTTCATATTCTTTATCTTTTCATTGTGAGTACCAGTAATTCTGAAGAAAAGTATGGTGTGCCACTTTCTAACGTTCTCTGGGAACTAAGTATCTATAAGCACTGGTGCCATTTCTGAGTTAAAATTCAAGATAGAATATATGGAGGAATAAATACAAACTGTTCTGCACGATGTATTCATTGATTGCCTTCTTTTAATCTGGCTGTTCATCTAAGAAAAGACAAGTTATAAAATCATGTAAAGCCACTTGTGATTAGATTCATTTAGACTACATTTTTACAGTCAGTACAAAGTAGAACATTTATACACAATTCATTTACAATATTTTAAGTTTGTGTTTGAAAACCAGAAGAGTATTTGAATTGAATGTTTTTGGTGTCCATATTTGTTTAGATGAATCCTTCCTTTTATGTATAAAAATACTGATAGGTTCCACACAAAGAGATGGAGGCGTGGAGCACAGGACCTGGACAAAGAATTCCGAAGTGTGACTTCAGAGACCCTAAAGTGATCACTTTACTGATCATAACTGGAGGGTGGAGTGAAGGCACCATGGCCACACTCTGTGGCAACTGCACTTTTTATACCCTGGGCCAACAATCTGCCACCCTTGGACAAATGCTGTTCCCCAAGTCTACTTTGCTCATTTTAATCTCCAAGGTGCTACCACCCCTCATAGAGGTTGCACACTGAATTTTTTGTAGCCAATACCTTTAAATTCAAAGCAAGGTAATTTTGCAGAAATCACAACAAAGATATGGTTGACTGGAGTCACTCAAGCTCCAACTGTCAGGTAAAACAGCATAAAAATAATTAGTGGGGGATGGATGTCAGGGAAGATACCAATGCAGGGATACCGCTGACCTCTGGGACCAGTAGGCAGGCTGAGCCTCTCTTCCCCCTCATTGGGATGCCTTTAGGTAGGATTTGAACATTAGTGCACCCCTTTTCCCTTCTCCTTTTATCTCTGCAGAGTCTCTTTAATAGTATAAGTGTCTCCATCCATGGTTTCCGGCCAGGTTCCACCCCTCACAAGGAAATCTCTACAGAGTACTTGTAGCCTATGTATTTTGCACGTGCTTCTTTTGAAGGAAGGAATCTACCACTAACAATTGAAAAGAACTTGTACCCTTTTGCTTCAATAAATCACACTATTCATTAATTTTGTGGTAATAAACTTCATTTATGCCCAACCAAATTCCAGTGAGTGTCCACAATAATTCTTTACTAATATGGTATTAGTAGTGTATTCAGACTACTGTATATTTTATGGCCTACTAAAGGTGAATTGGCTATCACTCAGAATCTAAGATCAGCCACTCCCAGCTCCTCAAATATCTGACGGTCAGATGGATTGCAAGGGGGTTTATTTTCTGCCAAATTTCTTTACTCTTTTTAACATAACACCCTTAAGAGCCACTGTCACTGTAAACCCCAAACAGACAATGTAATAATCTATCTGTTATGATGAGCAGGCATGGCTTTTCAGACTAGAAGAGATTAGTTCTGAGCAGTGTGAGTGCAAGACACTTTGCATCTGGGTATACAAAGAAATTACCCATTTCTAAGGACAGGATCGAGTGTCTTTAGGAACACAGACATTGCCACTGCGTAATCTGGGAATGAGATTTTAGGTAGGTGAGAACCCTTCTGTATGTAATAAATCTTGTTTCCATCATGGTGGACAACTGATAGAATTCCAATGATGAAAGCATTCAGCAAAACTCTAAGAGGGTTTTGTTCATGTTATTGAACGTATTGACTCCCTTTCCCCTTTGGCTGCTTTTCTTTTCCCTTCAAATAACAAGTACTTGTTCTTTATCTCCAAGGATGCCTGAAGGCTTGCAAGTGGGTGAGAAACACTTTTAACTAAAGACTCTTTATGCTGATACACTGAACTAAAAGGAAGAGAACGCATGGGAGTTTGAGGCAGGTGAAGGAGGGAAGGTCAAATGGCAGTTTTACCTCAAGAAAATGTTCTTTTGCTGAACCATCCTTGATGATGCTACAAATTCCTAGCAAAGGGCTGCTGTTATTTTGAAAAATCCCTGTAAAAATCTTAAGTGACTAATTTTTTTTTAGTTCAGTAACAGTTCAAAATAAGTAGTCTGGAGCAGAACAGTGACTGTAAATCTAGGATCTAGGCTTTCAGCCAAGTGCCCTGAGCCCTTTTTGTTTGTTTCTCTTCACCTTCATAAGTTTCAGGCTTTGTTGCAAGTTAGACTCAGTAGGAAGAGCTGTAATAAAAGGACCTCTAGTTCTAACGTGGACCCAAGAAACCACTCAGGGATCATTTTGTCTTTGGATGCATTTCCCAGGTGAGGATAGCTTGGAACTCTGCTACCCTAGACTAGTTTTCCAACAACCAGGCTAGGTCCAAAAAGGTAGATAAGACCATCGGCACCTGCTGTCATCGAAAAAAAGCGTTAGACTAATTTTATACCTATTCCCAGAAGAATAATGTTTGGTTCCTGAGTGAAAGGCAGCATTTAATTTGCAGTGTTATTCAAAGTGGAGCCAGATCTCTGACAGATTCCTGCATCCAAAATTGATGTGGGGACTGTGCACTCACTGTGCCTGTGAGGTCCCTGCTTTGCCTGCTTCACCTTTTCTCTTGTCTCCTGTGTCATGTTTCCTTATGGAATAGCTGTGGTACATGTATGCTTCATTCTGCAACCATAAAAGCAGAAGTCAGGTCATACTGTTAAATCCACTATAACTGGGCAGAGATTTTGTGCAGTGCATTGTGCTTAAAGCTAATGGTGGAGCTCAAGCATTTAGCAAGTGTGAAGCATGTTCCCACCCTTCTAAGCACAACAAACCATAACACCATTGCTCCCTTTAATGTCCTTCTAGTATCACCTGAAGACTTCAGTCTGACCTTCAACCATTAGTGTTTGGAAAATACAGGTGTCTCAGCAACCACACACTCATCCTCCTATGACATGGTGAGAGAACCAAATATTGAACCAAAACTCTAATCCAGAGAGAGAATTTAAACATATATATCCTTAGGTATGTCTGCTCTCCCCAAAAGTCAATTGGACTACTGACATGGTTCATAAATGTAAGAAAAACTTAAGCATCTTTTTAATTGTGAACAAAATAGGAAAGATAAAGTGTTCATATTCAGGTTTGTTCAGCTGTGGAATGAGCTGTCAGAAGAGATCTGGCAATCTAAGACCTGACTGTATTTTAAAAGTCCTCTACTACCTCCTTTTTTTTTTTTAAGTTTCTGTCGTATCACTTAAATGGCAACACAAACAGGATAAGTTGTAAGTAGCAAGGAAAGGAAAAGGAAAAATCTGTTAAATAGACCTAGCTATTAAATAGTTACTACAGTAATAGCAACTATAAAATAGAAAACTGGTAACCAATAATAGGAAAGAAAAAACCCATTTGCTTGCTGACATAGTTTTCAACTGCTACTGCTTTGCAGAATTGGCCAGATTCAGCTTGCTTTTTACAAAGTCTCTTTAAAATGTATACCTGATACACAGCATCCTATTAAGAGGTCAGTTTGTAAGGTAAGAATGTTGCCAGGGTGGAGTGATTAAAAATAAGACATGCAGATCCTAATTTCAAAACTTTTTTTATCATTGAAATGTTTTCCATCAAAGCACAAAGTATTAGTTTCCCATTTACTTTATACATTAGCCTGCACAGAAGCAAAGAAATTAATTCCACCATATCACTCAGGTAAAATTGTGTTTATGCTAGTACTTAGCTTAAGACTCTTATTATTACCTTAATTCTGCATGAGCAATTTCATTACTACTACAAACAAGACAATAAAAGGGAACAGTACAAAATTAATTACTGACCCTCTAAGAAATAAAACACTTTAAATTGCCATGTCTGCTGGATACTAAAGCATGCAAACAGCAAACATAATGCTGGACTCCCCCAGACAGCTTGTCCATAGCCTTAGGAAACTGTAAGTACTCGCAAATGATCATCTTAGTCCCCCACCCCTCTCCAAATTGACTGCTGCTGTTGAATTTCTTGCTATAAAAAGCATCAAAGTGCTGCAAAGCACAACTGCAGATATTTGCCACGTCTTGCATAAAGAGAGTGAACGTGATATATTATAAGGTTTTCCCTGGGCATGTAGCCCTGCATTCCATTCCCTCGCAGTGCTGAGCTATGATATCTCTTCTGCTTATGATCCTGCAAGATCAGAGCACAAGATTTCCTTCACTGTGAATGGGAAATCTGAGTCTGTGTACCTAGGAATCATCAAAAAAAGTTAAGAGAAATGACAGTAAACCACATGCAGACAGTGGTCTGCCTCAACTAGCATAATTTCCTGAACAGCAGAAAAGTTGTACAAAAATCACATATGCCTACACAAAGAAGTAGAGCTTTATAGAACTAAGCAGCTTGGACATTTCACTCTTTTTGACTGTAGGCCTCTCATTTTATTAACGTGCAGTAATAAAATATTCATACTTGTCATTCAGAAACCTGAGAGCAAATTATTCACCAGCATTTCCCTGTCATCTACAGTACCAAATCTGGAGGGAAAGGGAAAAATCTGCAGACTTCATTCAAGATGCAGTAAAGAGAAATACCACTCAAGAACGATGTAAATGTTGTGCTAGAAGAACAGTGAGGATTGCAGACTCTCTCTTTAAACATCATGTAAGAAGACTGAACTTGAAAATATCCCACTTTTTTTAAGAGATACAGTGAAATACTGCAAAAAATTGTTAACAGCTATTTCTTGGAGGCAGCTTGGGAATAGGTTGGCAAGTAACCTTGTCCCTGTTACCCACAGTGCTTAAACAGAACTGTCTGCAATTGATTGTATTACTACTTACGAGTTAGAGAACAGTGAGAGTGAAGGAAATTACATACTGCAGAGAAGCCATATTGATAAAGAAAAATGTAGAATATACATATTTCAAAATATACGATATTGCACAGAAAAGACAATAAAACCAATAAAAAAATAAAATTACTTAATCTTCTATTTATTATAGGTGTCACTAGCAGGAATGTGCATATACCAGCAAAGGCTGCTTTTTAATAAACAATTATTATTCACATAATGTAGGTACTATAGAAACAACGTGCTATAGAAAATATAACACCTTTCAGTGTTTGGGAAAGGTCCACAGTTCTCCCAAATCTATGCAAACCCAGAAAACATACAGCTGAATAAATTGATATAAAATGCCTTCAGAATAATAAAAATATTGTTAAGAACCCCTATGGAATAGGAAACAGATTCAGGCCATACTGGAGAGCAGTATTCTGGCTGAAAATTTGCACAAGTGAAAGTTGAGAAATAGTCCTCTTGGGTTAAGCAAATCAATAACAGACATCCAGACTGATCTGGTGCATTTAAAAGTTAAAAAAAAAAATTACAAAAAACATCTGACAGAGAAATACCAAAGTTAAGACAGAAATTTGAGATCATTATTAACGTGTAGAGGTGCAGTTAACATTCTTACCCACTTTTTTTTGACTCAGAATGGTGCAGCTATATCTTCACTTGAAGGAAAAATATACAAAATAACATATTTCCAGTGCAAAAAGGTAACACTTGTGAGGAATTCTTTCAGAAAAGGTGATACGGAGTTAGAACTTTCTGTGTGAAAGTGAAATCCCTATAAAGAAATTAGTCTTCCAGTAAAACATCACACTGGATCCAGAAAGCAAAGTAGAAACTGAGACTTCCACGTAACCACTAATAGCAACAGTAAAAGAGAGAAACACAGGCCCAGTTCATCTGGTATCTATAAAGCTACTGACCTACTAAAATTAATTTACTTCTTATAAAATCAGAGGAGGAAGTAGTAATGTGAACAAGTTCCTTCTTCATAAAACACAAGGAAAAACAAAGATTAAGGATTAGGAGCAAAGGAAATGGGGAGTGTAATGACCAGGGATTGCTCAAACACAAAGATGATGGCTATCTGCATTTTTCTGGTTTAGGTCAGAAGAAAGGTTTCCTAGTCAAGGTCCTGAACAAGGATTTTTTCTTTAAAGGAATGACATATCATCATGCATTCTCTATTAACCACACGAGAAATGTCAAAACTGTGATGCCTGCCAAGACCCAAATGAGACAGAGCTGGGAAACCATCTTTATTTCTTCTTTAAAATGAGTACAACATCAGGCTCAGTATCTCAAAAACATGTTATATGTCTGTATCATCAGTCATAATATTTTGTTACAACAAAACTTAGACACTGGAACAGCAGAACCATCCAAGTAGGAAAAACAGGACTCTGAGTTTTGCCATGGGGGTAATCCTAAACAAAGGATTAACAAAGATCTTGCTCCTTCTACCTGCACCTTTTCAAGGGAGGTATCCTCCAAAAATATGTCTTCCTAGTAGTCTTCAGTGGCTTTCTTTTTAAACACCAAGAAACTCTCACTAATTTCCTATGAAGTCTCTGTATTTTAGTCAAATCTAAAGCATCCTGTTTCTGGATGCCAAGACAGCCCTTTTCTGACAGTTTCTGGCAGTGATGATGGTTCACTCTCTCCTGTGCTTCTCTTATTGCTTCCCCATATTTCCCAGCTTAGTATGTTCAGTTACTCATCATGAAGACACAAGTTCCTGCTCCTTCCATATGGCTGTCCCTGGCCCTGAACGTGGCAGCCATGGCATGCAAACCAGCACCCTTCCTCCCTACAGAGTGCAATATACAGTAAGATATATCTCCAGTGAATTGTTTTTAATTGCATCAGTTTTAATTAAGTCTGGAACATGTGTGTTCAGATTCTGCTTAGCTATTTTCCACTGTATATTTGCACAGTCACCCATTAAATCAAATCATGCAGTTCAAACCATTCACTACAGCTTGCCAAAGGCAAGAGAGTGTCATGAAGCCCACAGGGTTGTAGAAAGTGTCAATAGCAATTATTAGAAAGGACAACCTCTTTCAAAGGGCAACCTCTCTTATAACATATATAATATAATGGTCATCCTGCAGAAATATAGTTGCAGTATCAGTACAGTGGAAAACCACTAAGAATCTGAACATGTGCCAGACTTAATTAAAACTGCAATTAAACCATATCAGTGAAGATAACGCAAGCATTCACCTGGGACATTTGTTTAATTCAAATTTACCAGGATAAGTGAATTAATTTCATTGTAACCACTGGTTTTAATGCAACTATACTATTTTTGGTGCAGTTTCACCCTGCCTTTAAGCAGATTATATATCTCACAAGTCATTCTTTTAACATAAGGTGTAGTGCTCCTCCATCTCCCTACTTTAGTGACAGCATCTCACATTTCAGGCCACAATATAAACCCTCTCCCACTCCAAGACCCATGTGACATCTTGTGTCAGGGAAATGATAGGAAATTGTACCACATGTAGGCAATACAACACTTTGGCTGTTCAACACTATAAGGAAATTGAAGCCCTGTTCTTCAGCTATGCCATCTGGGGAACATGCCCATATCTTTTAATATGCCTTTCTTTGTGACAAAATCTGGCATATGTGACATGGCAGACAGGGCTTTAGATTATGGAGAAATTAACTGGTCCAAGTTTTACCTTCTGTTTGTTAGCAGCTGTGAGTAGACTGGGCTGTAGAGAGAGTGCACAGCACAATGAATTCAAGAGCAAGTATATAAGGGACAGTAGCAAAATAAAATGGCTATTTCTATACTACCTATTTGCAGAGGAAATGTTTTTTTCTGAGTAGTTGTAAATCTAGAACTGTTTTGGCAGAAAATCTTAAACACAATAATTTCATTAAAATAATATTTTAAACTCTTTAAAAGATGAAGATATCAATGGTCAAGCAAGAAGGTTGATCCTTCAACAGGTTTTTAATACAAGTTTACTACTAACCTAATGCACACAAATCTTGATTAAAAGCACATAGTCCATTTTGAATACTGAGGATTTAAATAACATGTTTCATTACCTTTTTGGTAATGGGCTATGATGCTTCCTTCCTCTAAACAGTTTGGTTTTTTTAAAAAAGCAGTCACAGAATAAAAGATACTTCTATATTTTTCGTTTAGTTCCCCTTGGTTTTCTGAATGAGAAGTCAGGCTGCTGTGGTAAAGACAACTGGCCTAAGGCCTTGTCCTCAATTTCCTCATTCTCTAAACTCCACACAACATCCATCTGCAGTCTGTGAGCCTCAACAACATGCTTCAGGGTCATAATCTGTAATAGCATGTGGTCTTTTTAAATAAATCAAATTATGCAGGCCATTAGTTTATAATTTGACTAAAGAATAGTATAGTTCACAAATTAATGTGGAAAAAAAAGCACCTTTTTTCTGGTATCAGTGAGTACAGCTTTTCAATGAACAGCAAAGCTATGCTGCTTATTCTTCTCTTAGCAAGCTTCCCACCTTATCTGTCTCAAAAATATTTTAATCTCTTCTACCCAAAGGCCAGGTTTTGCCTTCAGAGCTATTAATGTTGACTCAGATCTGTGGATTCTTCCTACTTTAATCAGATTATAATATTAGTGTTTTTTTCTGTTTGTTGCTTTCAGAATATTTCCTAAGTAACAACTTGAAAACAAATTAAAATAATCTGATGCATACATTTAGGTCATACATTGAGTTAAAATATATGATATAGATAATATGATAAATTCTGGGAAAAGCATGGTCAATGAATATCTTTTCCTCTTCAATAACTTCTCATTCCTGTTCTAGAGTTACAGTCTAGAATTCACACAACTAGAATTTTTTCTTTAGATCTTTCTCACAACACAATCTGTCATAAATTATTTAAGATGTGTGCTTTCCTTTGCATCATTTGTATCTTCATCTAGTTTTACTGAAATCAACAGAACATGTTGACTATATTTAGAGAGGGTTTCTGGTTTCTGTCCCTCTCTTGGAGTTAAATGTGCACATTAAGATGTACTGCTAGAAGGTTCAGCTGCTACTTTACAATTAGTCTTGATGGAATCAGGTATTGTTTGATCAAGGTACACATTCTCATTGTTGGTAAAGGAAAAATATTTACTTGTAACAAACTAGCTCTGGCTAAGCTCTCTATTCCAGTGGAAATCAGTTGTGGTATCCCCAGCAGAAATTTACTGAAATTGGCATTTATGTAGTCATTTTCTGCCTTGATGGAACATAGGGAACTTATGAGCAGGTATTGTATCCCCACCCTACTGGCTACTCCAGGAGGACTAAATTCCCTCCCCTGCTTCCCTGAAATAAATTCTTACCCAGCTCCATCTTACATGACGTATGTCCTTCAATACTTGAGGAGAAAAAACAGATACATTGAGCAGGAATAGGTGAAGGCTAACAGAGAGGTAATGTCTATGTTTGCAGAAGCTGTGGGCAGACATAGGGCATGGTACCTTCTTGTAAAGTATGGTCATAAGTCCTCATGGTTTGAGTGGCCAAAGAAGGAAATCACAGCAGAGAGCAACTTTGTTGAGTGAATACAGTGAGTGCAGAAGCAGACCTAAATTGTTGTCAGATAGGTAAAAAGCCAAGGTTACAACTGTAGACTTCCAATGTAAATAATTTTCCCACTTGCCACAGTCACTTTAAATAGTGTAATTGCTAGATCTTCCTGAAGGAGAAACATCAATCCAGACTGATGTTCTGCCTCCAACTACATATCCTTACCATTGCCCATGTGCCAGCATTCTGTTTATGTATCTATGTGATGAGACAGTTTGATGAACTTATCCATATGAAAATATATTTTTGAAAAATACATTATACCTTTCCAGGGGAATCCCTTCCTCAGTTTCAGTTCAGCTGAGTACAAAAGGTCTGAACATGCAGCTGCAGCGAACAGCAAGAAAAGTACTGTCCCACCAGCAGTGACCTGTGATTATAGTGGCTTGAAATGATTATACTGGCTTATGCATGTGCACTTCTACCTTTCTGCTTTCCTTGGCTATGTGTTTCCAGCCTCTCTGCCTTGCACAAGGGCTGTGGGTGTGAAATATCAAACTGACAGTTCTCTGGCACCAAAAAATAGGGTTTAATTTTCCTTTGTCCTCTCTCTCCCTGTGGTCCATATGGTGTAATTCCTAAAGTCCTCCAGTGCTATAAACACATTTATTAAACACAAGGGGAATAATAATAATAATAAAAAAAAAGATACAAGAAATCCACTGTGATCTAAAATGAGTAGAAGAAAAGTGGGATTGAGGTAAAGAAAGAGATAAGAATTGGTAACTCCCCCTTTCAAGAGCAACCCAGACTATAAAACTGACATAGTCATTTGTGATCTCATTTGAAAGAGCCATTTCCTACCCCCTCACAAGAGTACTGTCTGCCTTCAAACACGTATCTGCAGGCCTCTGAATACCAACTGTCATATCAATGTAAGATCTACAGCATACAATTGTACAATAAAACTGCTCTACACGAGTGAAATCTGAACAAAATCTATTGTTGACATTTCATCAGCACTTACTTTCCTCTTCAAGAATTTCATTTTTCTAAGTATCCTGGGATGTGCTTACTGAAATGGGAAAACTTTTCTACACAAAGCCTCCAGTTTCTGAGGGAAAGGTTATTCTAACTTAAGCAGAACAACTTCTGTTGTGCTAACACAGCGATTTGTCTGGCTGTGATGATGAACCAGAAGACTGAAACAATCTAGATTAAAAAGCCTCTGAAACAAAGGATCACTTTTAATCCAAACCATTGCTGTCATCTGCTCCTACTACACTCACAAACAGTTACTACAGCAACAGCAAAACAGCTAAAACTTCAGAATTTATGTATGTTCATACATGACTCTACATAGGTGCTAAATGTATATAAACTCCGGCAGGTAATGGAGAGAAAGTCAATATATGCATGGAATGATTCAGCTGACTTTGTAACCAGGTTCAAATTCCATAGCCCACCTCCACTGTAGTTTGAGACCTCCCAAACCTCTACATGGCAAATATGCCACAGGGTGACATGGGATACCAGTGTACTCTCAACAGGCCCCTGAAAGGCAGAAAAGATACCCTATGGCACCTAAATAGCACTTGATATCAATGTTTAGGCAACTGAGTTCTATGCAATTGAATTCTAGTTCACCTTAGGGTGAACTACATTGTTTTCCAGCTCTACCAACTATGTTGACTGTTCCTCTGTTGGCTGGTAGCTTTGGCAGCTACCATGCCCTGGCTAAATGGGAACTTAGACGTGTCTCCATCTATATGGGGATCTATGCTGTAGGTATGCTATGTAGATGTACATTTAAATTTTCTGGCTTTAGATGGAATCCTAATGCTAAAAGTTTATGTTCTAATAGTAGGTCTTAGGTTCTGTGCCCACTTATTGTTATCTCCTATGGCATCCAGCCTGCCTGGGATTGGCAGATTGGAGATTCAGCCTGTGGCTTGATTTCCTTCAGAAATGCCAGGCAGGATATTCAAATAGTATTACACACCAGTGTTAAGAAGCAAGGCCTAAGCCCAGAATTATGTGTAGACATGTCAATATACATTCAGTAAACACTTTTCTAATGGCACAGCCACTGTGTGTCGTCTTCTACTCCATGTCAGCTCCTAGTTCTGTCAGGACAATTAATTGTGGATTTCCCTGCCAAATGAACCTTAAGGCAAGTTGCAGTCTTTCTCTGAACTTCCTCACAACCCCAAAGTCACAACTCCATACATCCACAGAAGTGATGAGAGATGGAGACACTCAGCAACGGGTCAAGGAAGGGACAGAAGTGGAGACAGCAGAAACTTAATCCTGAAAACACACAAATTTTCTCTACAATTAACAAAATCAAAGAACAATAACAGATACCCTGAGAACTCTTTAACATTTAATATATGAGCAGCTTGTTTCACTACCAAACATGCCAATCAGTTAAGGTTTCCTTCTTTCATACTGATTGATAACATTAAATTATTAGATTATTTAAATTATCTAAATTATCTAAATTATTATTAGATTATTTAAATTACATTTAAAGTTAAAATAATCTTTCCTTTTCACTTTGTAGATTAATTTATTCAAAACACAAACATGGCAAATAAGACGCCAGATAAGCTGGCAAATAATGAAAAACATATTCTATATTTCGAATACCTTGAAAATTACGTACTTCAGTAAGGCTTCCTGAAATACATGTTGGAAATTTATTTGAATCAAATATTTTGCGATTTGTAGCTTCTATATGACATACTTGTGAAAATGATCTGTCCACTCTGTAACAGGGTACTATAACCATTATTTAAACCTCAATATATGTTTGGTTAAGAGCCCAGCAAAAATGTTGCTCACATAGTCGCCTTGAATTAAAAATGAAGATGAGAATCTGAAATTATCTATAATGAGACTACCATAGTTAGCTTTGTATGCAATTTTTAGAGTAGAACACAGTGCACTGTGTAGGAATAAGACTGAAATTTTGCCTTCAGATTTGATGTTGCCAAAATGGAAAATTCAAATTTCTCTGTATTTTAATTGGTTTTGCATTCATTTGAAACCATCTGTTTTTAACACTTATTTAAAAGACCTTATTTAAAACCTACTCTCAATTTTAAACTAATTGATTTCCTAAAGATGAGATTTCTAATAACAAAAATCTTCTTGGAAATAGAGACTTCACCCGTTATAACAGAATTAAGAAAACCAGAGAGAAATAAGAATCTCCCATTGAAAGCCAGAATAATGATTTCCTCTAGTTACTTCCTGGATGTTAAAAATTTATTTAAAAAAAAAAAAAAAAAAAAAAAAGTTTGTTGAAGTATACAGTTTCTCTAAGCAGAAAAAGGCTATGTTTTCCTTTGAAACATTTGTATCTCAATTTCTTGATCTGTAAAAAAAAGACAGGGTGATTGAGTTGTTTAGGAGACAGAGGAGTTGTTATTTATTTGAAGAATATTATAGATGTGATTCAAAGGGCAAAAATTTCACAGCTGTCTTGCCATTATACCTAACCTAGAGATTCCTCAAAAGATCAGCTGAAATTTCTTTTTGATCCATGATTATTATCCACAAGAAGTACTTCCTCCTACTTCTTCTCTTCCAATTCCTCCTACCATCTCCTTCAAATTTTTCATTGGGTTGAATTCAGACACCAAAGAACTGAAAAATAAAAGTCATCTAGCCTCAGATATCCTGATATTTCTTGGATCCCAGTCTCCTTATAGAGTGCTTGGATGATATCGGATGTGTGCATACCATGCAGGGGAGCATGAAAGATGATCTGTTTAAGATAGAATGATGATCACTGTATGAACAGTGGCTTGTCTGAAAAATAATCTAAATTTAAAAAATAACACCCAGGCTAATGACTTCCTCTTTCAGCTCATTTAACAGCAACTGAGGAACTCTGTCCTGTGGTGTAGCGTTACCCATAGTTGTCTACAAGTGAAGCACGTGAAAAATAGCATAAATGGAACTTTGTCTCCCAAGATGACAGAAATGCTTGGAAGCCTCTATGCATTCATCCTCTCAAAGCATCACTCACCTCAACATGGCTATGATAGATTATTTCCTCCAGAGCTTTCACAGCTGCAGATGCAGACACCAGGTATTGTTTGTCTTCTTGTAGTTATTCTGGCATTTTTGCTGTATGCAGAACACAGACATGAATGCTTCTACATTCCTGACACACTTAGCCCTAAACAAGTTAAAGTATAATTTATTTGCTATTTTTCTGTAGCAGCATCTTATCTCTTAAATCAACCCTAATTTGTCTTCACAAATCTTGAGGGAGCAGACAGAGTGGGATTTGAAACAGTTCTCCCAGAAACGGGGAGGAAAGGGTGCTTCTGGGCAGAAAATGACTGTTAGAGAATCCTGCAGGAAGAAAGGCCTGCAGCTCCTCGGACAGAGCTGCTCATGACACACGAGAGAAATCAAACATTTTCTGTGCCCATTGTGGCTTCCCAAAGCCATCAACAATCTCTGTTATGCACACAGTCTGACAAGGTCCTAATTCCTTTGCCTTAGAAGCCTCTTTAGGATGCCTATGGCCCTCAGAATTTAAGCAAGGGCTTTTATGGGTCTTAGAGATATTCTGGAGGCTGCACCATGTACTAAGGCTCCTAGGAAGAAAGCTTTTATGCATGGCATGCTTGATATCCTACTTCTATCCACTGAACTCCTTTTTATGTGCTTTGTGAGGAAGGATGATGTGAGATCACATAAAAGGTGAGGCAGTACAGGCAAAATACAAAGGAGAAACGACTGGTGAATTCTTCCTGGTGATAGCAATGTTCATTGGATTTTGGGATAAGCAGTAAGGACTCATTTGGCTAAATCACAACACATCTGGGCTAGTTATTACACATTCTCTGTACAGCCAGTGTTGAGTAGCAGACATTTCTAGAACATGATCCATCATATTGTAAAGTAGATATTTGGAATATCTGTCACAATTAAGATAAATTGCATCCTAACATTTTAAGAGTTAACGCTATCTTTGACTTGGCTTAGGTTACAGGAAAGAAATTTCAGCAGAGCTAGTTAATAAAAATTACCTTGGAAGCAATAAGTACAACTTTAAATTAAATAGTCTGTAATTAAGGCACTCCATTTGAAAAGGTATGACTTTGAGCTATATATTTAATTCAGTGTAATTGAAAATTAAAAGACAAGAGCACAGTGAAAGTTTGGAACTTCTTTTAAGGTGCTGTGAAACTTCTAAAATTGCAACATTGCATAGAAGGACTTCAACCTGTTTGTCCAGTATTCCAGAAATAATACAGGGAATAAATAGAAAATCAAGAAGTTAAAGAACTGGGGATTCCATGGGGGAAAAAAAAATATTTCTTAAAAAAACCTCAAGACCAACCAAACAACACAAAACAAAACAAAAAATCCCCAAAACAACAAAACAAACAAAAAACCCAAACAAAACCAAAACAAAGCAAACAAAACACACCAAAAACCTCATAATAAATTATGTGCAAAAACTGAATCTAATTCAGATCTTATAAAATAAACAAGCAAAAAATAATAAAAGATTATTCTCTAAAAAGTTCAAAAAGAACAAAGCAAGTAGAAGCAGATAGAAGACATGAGAATGGAATAATGATTTAAAATTATGTAGTTATGATCTGCTAAACAGGTGATTGATGCACATCAGTTTTCAGTTTGGCTGATAACATTGGCTATGGAGAAGACAAAACAACTATAAGACAATATAAGATAGTAAATTAAAATAAGAGAATATGAAATTCGGTAATAAAAGAATAACAAAAAAAAATGTGGAAAGGCAATCATGACTGGAACTATATGCTCACATTTTCCTAGCTTAGAAAAGCCAGAAGTAAAAGTCAAAAGAAGGACTTGTGGACTGTAGCCAAGGAAGGAAATTTAATTTGAAAGAAGAGCTTTGGAAGTAGCATGGATTGATCAATATTTGCCTAGATAAAAATTACTTCCAGGGGTTGGGGGGGTAAGACTGATTTTGGTAATTCTAAATGTTTTTATAATGTTAGTATAGAGAGCAATAAAATTTATCTAAAATTATGGTAAACTATATCCTCCGGAGTATAGGCAGGAAAACAGTAATGGTAGAGATATACACAGTGACAACTGTAGTTACACAATTTGGTGCCCAGATTTTGGTTATGTGCCCATTCTGAATACCCTTACATGTTCCAGCTCCTCCCCTTTTTTCATTCACTCTGTTCTCTCTTAACCCTTCTCATTTACCACTTCTGGTCAGAAACATCAAGAGCTACCATATTTTAAATACAACTTCTTAATCCATGCTGTTGGTCTGATAATAGCCATCAAATTTCTCCATCAAAAAAAACTAAAAAAACCAGGAGAGAAAGTGAAGCTTATCTATCTATGCAGCCTGAAAATGTTTTCACCTCTGACTTCTACTGATGGAAACTGGATGATCAAAGCTATTCAGCCACCAAGCCCTATTTACTAAGAACATCCCTTTAACCATTTTTATTTAGACATTTGTATTTAGCAAAGCATTACACAAAAGCCTAAGCCCCATTAGCATCAGTGCTTGAGTTGATACAGGAGTTTAAGTGTTACCTTGAATGGAGATGCTTCTCTGGACAGTGGTGTTTACAAAGAGTCCTGGCAAACATCTTGGTAAAAAGTGCTGATTATCTTCAGGTTTTGTTTTATTTTCAAAGGACCTTGGGTGATTCAAGTTTGTGTAAGGAATGAGTACCTGATGCACTTCTCCCATTAAAGTTGGTAATCAACCCACTATTTTGGCTTTACAAACTTTTTGAGATATTGTCTCTAATCTGTAATAATTTATGCCATATATCTATGTATATATCTATGCAATAACCTCTGCTTTTATACTATTAGTCTGGGATAGTCTGGCTATTTATAAATAAGGTCTGTTTCTTGGGCTCTTCGGATGAATTGCTTAGGCCTACAGAAGTTAGGCCCACATCCCCGCAGCTGTTAAAAGAAACAATAATTTCCCTGTCAGACTTCTAAAAATGTTAAGAAGCTCACAGATGCAGATTAGCCACAAAGTATGTGCAAGAGAGGTTTTTTTGGGAGGTGCATTCAAGTAGCTGAATAAAGTTATTTAGCGACTGGTTACAATATGCCAATTACTATAAGAATTCTTTTAATAGAGCAAGCAATTCATTTAGGCAGGGTCAGGGCATTAATGCAATCCAACTATAGTTAGGAATCAAAATAGATTCATAAAGTCAAGAACTAGAATTGAGTGCTCAAAAAGGGATAGCCCTTTGCAGTGTACAAGAAAATGCCTTGATGTTGTTTTATACTTAAGCTTTAAGGGATGCTCTGGCAATGAACTGTCAGTGGTCATGATTTATTCGTATTTTCTTAGATATTTCTCTTGAGTCATAAGAACTGATTATGACTTAGTTTATCTGTGACACAAGATCATTAATTTCAGGAAGTAACAAATGACAACATTCCTGGGCAGAGTTCTTTAAAGTACCATTCCTAACAACCTGCTGCCCTCAGAAAGTTCACTGCTTTGTCTTATTTACCACTTATTAAAGCCTTTCACACGTCATTTCAGGGTCAGATAAAAGGCTGATAAAGTGCTGTAACATGGTATGGCAATTTACGTACAGATCATTATGAAAATCTATTTCAATGTGGAATATTACTAGATTAGAGAAATTACATTTTTAAAAATGTTTCATATTTGCACTTTACGTAGATTTTAAGTGTTTGGCAGCACAGTTGGTGAAATCAGTAAGACAAAAATGCCTAAACAGAATAGCTCCTGAATTATCCTTTCACACACAGAGTAAGGCTACCGAGACAGATCTTAAGAAGCTGAACTGAAGATTTAAGGGAGTTTGTTTTCTTTCTATGAGAAAGGTATTTTCTTCAATACTGTATTCATTTAAAGTGCAAATAATCCAGATGTTCGAAATAGTCTTGTTGATTTCTCTAGGCGAAGAATTGCTTTCTGTTTGATTTGTAAAGTCCAAGACCTGGATCTACTGAGATACCATCAGTCTGAAAAACAGGATGAGAGGTAACTGATAAAAGGGATGCAAGAAAAAGATTGCTGCAGAAGCAGTGGTCTTGGTGGAAATAAGCACTTTATGAATAAGCGAATTCTGTGCCCTATAGAGACAACTATCAGTGCAATGCAATAAAAGTTGACCTGTTAGTTTGATACAGTCATTTTAGTCATATATCTCAAGGTGGGGTGTATACTTTCTCCATTAAAAATCCCTCCAACAAAATAAAGGTAAAGGGTACGGATGATTGCTTTTTTGTATGTAAAAGTTGTCATTCTAGGGATTGTTTTGCTCTATTGACTATAAAAATGTCTCAGTTAACTTTTACTGAGATAGCTGCACTGAAGACATAATTTTATGTGAAATGAAATCCATTGCAGCAGCTCTATGTCAGGAACTTTTCCTCGCATGTAACACACCAAGCAGTGTTCCCTCATTCCTGATTCTAATAAATCTCAAATATTTGAAGAAACATGTTGATATTAATCCCACCATACTACTAAAAACATAATTATGCCAACACTTAACAAGCTGTTCCCAAGCAAGGATGTGGTCTACCTATAAACATATGTGATTTGAGACTCCATTTTAGGCATGCAATAAATAAGTGGATGATCTCTGTTTTTATCAGGATCTGAAAAGAGACAGTCTTTTTTCAGAGGCAAGGCCTTATTTACTTATACTGACTGTACAGATATTTTAGGCACCTACTTAAGACTGATTCACTGGAGGGGGGGTTGCATCTTGTCTATCTTTATCTATTTAAAAGATATTTATTTACTTTACATTATTTACTTTACATTATGCTTTTTGGTTTTCTTTCCTTTTTTCTTTTTTTTTTTTTTTTTTGTAGTTGGTGGAAAGAAACAAATTTCTTGATTCATCCTGAGACCAGCATCTTCCTCTCCACATCCTCTCCTCAGTAAACTGTAGAGAGCAATGATGTCACCACCCACTCAGCCTCCTTTTCTCCAAACTAGACAATCCAAAAATCCCTAGCCAGTCCTCACAGGACATTCCTCCTGTCTCTTTCTCCAGCTCTTTTGTCCTTCTCTGGACAAATTCACATCCTTCTCAAGCTGAGGGACCCAGAGCTGCACACAGTACTTAAGGTGAGTACTGTATTAACTGAACTTGCGATGCTTTCTCTGAATACCCTGGGTCTTCAATTCCTTACTGCATAAGAAAGACCCTAACACAGAGCTTTTGCATCCTTTTCTACTTCCGTGGAGAGTGAGGGTTCAGTTGGCTGCCTAAAGATACGTGGAATGAATCAAGCCCCACTCACTTGTCTAAGTAAACTGGAACTATGTTATTCTCACAAGAAATTACACAAAGCAGGAACTCATAGTACGATTTCCTACATTTGAGTCTCATGATAATTATAAACTAGTCCTATTTAAAATTTTCAGAAAGTTCCTTATATTTTTTGTCTATGAAACTAAAGTATGGAAACTATTTATCAAATTTACATCTGTGGAAAATGGGTTAATATACATTCATTCATTTTACTCTGCTCAAGTATTTATTCTGCCAAGTATTTATTCTGCTGAACAGGCTCAGACTGGAAAATATGGCTTAGATTGAGAATAGACTTGGGAAGAATTAGTGCAGTAGGAAAGTCATGTATGCATGGTCAAAACCACATTTTCACCACATCTCAAATTTGTAAGCTGTCCACAAGAGGTGGAAAAATAAAAATCTGTTATTCTTACCGTGATATATTGAGTATTCTGTATATCAAGGGAAATCCACTGAAAGAAAGTAATGAGGAATGTTAAAGTGAAAGGAAAGAGAAAGAAATAGAAAATGGGTCAATTCTGCACTAATTGGATAAACTCATTTCAGATACACAATTGTATGACCAAGCTTCTCTGTTACTTACCTTTGTACAAACTGCCTTGTAAACAAGATAAACGATGCACAATAAACATAACAGCCTCATATAAGCCTTCTCAAAATTATTCTCTAACAACCTTACCCATTTCTATTTAGGGACAGATATTTAGTATTTGCTAATTAAAATTTATTTTGTCAATAAACCTTTACTGACAATTTTTAATTTATGCTGCACATATAATACTCTTGTGTTGGCAGGAGTGGAAAATATTTCATACAAACTAAATCTAATCTAAATGACATAATGCTATTAATTTTCTTTCAATTATTATCAAATCCTGCTTAGTTAACCCGTCTGCTATGTCCCTGTATTTGATTAATTCATTCAGAAATTACAGTATGAAGTGGTCTAAGTGGACAATGAATCAGAAAAGAACTCTTGTCTTATACCTACAAGCTTCTCAAACTGTCAAAAAGGGTAAAGAGAGTAATAAGTCACCAACTGTAAATACAACCCATTTACTGACTACCGTATCTTTGGGTAGAATCAGTAGACGTTTAGGGAATTATACTCTCTAAACTTTGCAATACTTAAAATTTCTAGGAAACCCCTTTTTTTTCCAAGGACATAGTCTATAGGTACTATAGAGTTGAACTGTTCAGTCTCAGGTGATTCAGTTCTAGTCACCATCCCTGGAGGTATTTAATAAATGTCTAGATATGGTAATTAGGGACAGGGTTCAGTGATGGATTTGGCAGTGGTAAGTTAATGGTTAGACTCAATTATATTAGGGGTCTTTTCCAAACCAAAACAATTGTGTTATTCTATTCTATTCTATATTCTATTCTATTCTATTCTAAATTTCCTGTAAGCATAACTTGGATGCAGTAAAATTGGAAAATAAAATAAAAATCTTATTTTAAATCCCTCCAACAAAAAGTAGTTATGGCTAGTAGCTCCCATTATCATTATTGTATTAATATCTCCTGCCAACAGACAGAAAGGTCCATTAAGTTCAAATAGTAGAGCAGTAAGCACATTTAGTACCACCAAGCAGGATTTTGATGAAAATTATTCTCACACAGTGAACTCATCACTCTTCTGAAGAGATGTAAGCTCCAATATACAGTGCAACGCATTCACTTAATGAAAGAAAAATTAATTTTCCAGCTGTGCTGTCATTCTCTTAATCTTTCAGATCTGAACTACCTGACATACAGGAGGTTTGAGCTACCCTCAGTTTTTATCCTGTGGATCAAAGAATTTCACACTCAGCAAATTATATATTAAGCCATTTTCTTTTGAGGGGAAATAAAAACCATATCACCCACACACCTTCAAAAAAAAAACCAAAAACAACCCAAACAACAAAAAAAAAAACCCAAAACCCCAAACATGGATTATGACTGCCAAATTATCCCCTGATATAAAACCTATTAAGCTTCTTATTTGAATCTAACTTTTCCAGTTCTATATGACAAAAATTCACTTTTGTATCAGGAAATGTCATTTTGTCATCAGCTCCCAGGTATTTTCTTTCATTGTTTAGAGACATCAACTCCTAGACTACCTACAGTTTAACTAAATGCATCAATCTACTCTGTTGTGTTCTATAGGAATGAGGTGGGGTTTTTTATTTCCTCTAGGACAGAAACTTTTCATTACCTCATAGTGGTTATCTAGGTACTACCAGAATATACTGATAGTCTAAAACTAATTCACAAAGGTTGTGAGGTTTTTCCTACCTGAGGTAATACAAACCGGTTTTAAGGTCCCCAATATCAAGAGGAGACCATTCCAACCAGTCGTTCAAAAAACGTAAATTTCTAAGACCTGGTTCACAACATAGATCCTTTCAAGTCTTTGTGTAATACTGACCTCTAGTCTAATCATCTCTGGGGGTTTGTTGTAACATTCATACTCATTCTTGGCTCTGCTTTGGTGCACAGTCATGATAGTGAATAAGGATGTAAAGTGGGAAACTGGATAAAAACACTGATACTTCTGTAGTCAGAAATGTAAACGTCTGGAAGTTGCTGCAACAATCAGATCACTGGCTAGAAAAGTAGTAGAAACCTATCTGAATGTCTTCCCCACAGTATGATGAGTGCTACTGTGACACACCTGAGCATCTACATCATTGTGGGTAGCAATGAATGCAGCCATAGCACTTGAGAAAGCCCAGAACACTACTAGATACATAACAGTCAGGATAAATTTAGGTTTGCAAAGTTGAAACAGAAATATTTCTCTGAATTAAAATGCAAATAAACTTTATAACATTTATAAAATAAATTTTTTGTAAAATAAATAATAATTAGCACATCATTAATTATTAATTCTGATGGTAACTTCCAAACAATATAAAAATTGCTCTGTATTATGAAATACTGGGATAATATAAAGTTATACTCTATCCCAGATTTTTTCCTGGTCCAATACTGTGACTTTAGAAAACAAATGAGAAAGGACTGAAACTTATAGAAAACCAAGATAAACTGAGGGGGGCAACATCACACATTGTAAACCAGTCAGCTTCCCAGGACTTTGTCCAGATAAGTTTTGAATATCTCCAATGATGGAGATTCCACCTCCTTCCTGCACAACCTTTGCCAGTGTTTTGCCACTCTCACAGTGAAAAAGTGTTATGGATGTTCAGAAGGAGCCTCCTGTGTTTCAATTTGTGTCCACTGCCTCTGGTCCCATCACTTGGCTACCACTGAGAAAAGCTTGCCTCAGAAAACACTATAGATATTCTTAAAGCTGAAATAGTGTAAATAATTTTCAGGGTAGAATCACAATGCACACAAAACCAGAACCTTTCTAGCTAAAAAAGTGCTTTCATAAATGCTTCATATTATATGCATCAGAAGAAAAATGCACGTTGCTATAGTGGTGCTCTAGGCCCTTTCAGAGTAGAGTCAGAGGAGGAGGCATTCTTCTGCTAAATATGGAATAAAGTGGCTATTATCAAAGAGTCAAGATAAATGAGCTTGAAATTTATGTAAAGTGCTAGAAATGAACAAGAATGGAGAAAGAACTTTTTTATTATTGTGGAACAAAATACAACACTAAAGATGTGGCAATACAGTTCTCCACGTTGATTCACCAAGATGACTCATTCTAATAATAGAGAGATTTATTTTAGGGCTTAAAATATAGTTCAGTCTGCATGCCCATGCATCTCTATCTTAGATTATTCATTACTCATTATTGTGATGTTTGAGAACCTTTCTTTTACATATGCCAGCAAGGCTGTTAATTTTAATGGCAACATGACGTTGCCAACACCTGACATTAGAACATGTCCAAAACTCAATTTATTTCTCAAGGATCATCATCAAAACAGTCTTTTAACAATACCTTACCATCATGACCAGGAGAGACACTAGATTAACTTTTAAATGTGAAGTCACAGAAATAATATAGGTAGGACTAAAAAGTAATTTTGGAATCACAGAAGCTAACATTGCTCACCACTCAGTAAAAGAACAGCTAACAAGCCATGGAAAACTAAAATTACATTCATTATGACCTATGATTAAGTATGGCTTGATGATAAAATAAGTACTTTTTTGTTGCTTTTACATGCCAAATCCACTAATTTTCACACTCTCAGATAGCAAGTGTGACGTTGCAGATAAATATGATTCATAAGAATGATATTATGATCAAACCCTAACTCATTAGGCAAAAGAATAAAGTATATTCCACAAAGAGCATTGTCCAAACTTTTCAATCTAGGCAAAGAAGTGCTGAGGGTTTTGGCTGTATATCACTGAGCCTGGAATCACTTTTTAGACTTAAATGCCTTTGTAATGGTAGGTGCAAACTGCACACACGTTAAAAAATCCTGAGCATAACAAGTTTGCAAAAGAAGATCCTTGTGATATGTTACAGAAGTAAAGCATCTGCAACAGATAACTATACAGAAAGTCAGTCTTCACACTGACTAAATGACTGTATGAAAGCAGTGCAGTACAATGGAAAATTGTTCTACGTTGAATTTTTTAGAGAAAAGAGAATGAGACTCCAAACACCATTTTGAGTCTGGGTCTCACTTTTTCTCTGAACTTGATGGTCTTAAAAAAGAAAGCCATCACAGGAAAAAAAAAATCTTGCAAACAAATCTGAACGCATTGAAAGAGGTACTGCAAAAAGAACCAAACAAAGCCAAGAGAGTGTCCATGCAGAACACCATTAGCTGGTCTGTCGTAGCTTTGTGAGTACATGGGGCAGAGAAAGTATCCCCATGGGTTCACCAACATGTATAAGTGAGAAGCAGAAATATTTTCATCCTTCCAAATAAAGTCATTAGCATATTTAAATTATTGGTTTACTATCATTTTTCTTATAGATACGAACTATATGAACAAACTATTAATAATTTCTAATGTGTCATAAGTGGAAATTAACACAGAGGAACAAAAACAACAATTATAGGTTGAGTTTTAATTTTCTGGTATGTTTATAGCATGGTTTTGGCCCAGCTGGTATCAACCAGACCTCTGCTTGCTCACCCCCCACTCCCACTGTGGGACAGGGAGAGGAAAATTGGTCCCTTAATCCATAGAAGGATAGGGAGGTTTGCATAACCCAGTTATGATAACGGGCAATCCCAGACAACTTGGGAAGGAAAACAATTAATTTAATCAACAAGGAGAAAGTGAAAACATGACCAGATCTTAATACCTTCCCTCTCCACCCCTCCCTTCTTCCTGAGACAGGATTGTTTCACTGCTGCCTCTCCTTCGGGGCACAGGGAGATGGGGAGTGGGGGTTTAGGGTCAGTTCCCCACACACTGTTTCTGTTGCTTTTCCTCCTCAGAGGGAGGACTCCTCACATTTTTCCCCCACTGTGGGGTCCCTCTCACGGGCGAGAGTCCTTCATGAACTCCTCTGACATGAGTCCTTCTCACCAGGTGCAATCCCTCAGGATCAGACTGCTCCAGCCTGGGGTGATCACCTTGAGTCAGGGTCTGCTTCAGGAACACTCATGTCCTCTGGCACGGGGTCTTCCACAGCTGCAGATCCAAGTCTGCCACTCTCTGTGATCCTGCACAGGCTGCTTCTTCACATCTGCCCACCTCTGACACATTAGGGCTATAAATCCATGTCTGCCCACTGTGCTCCTTCAGACACTGCTCCACCGTGCTCCTCCCCAGGCTGCAGGGGCACAGCTGCCATCTCACCACAGGCTGCAAGGAAATCCCTGCTCAGGCACCTTTCCCCCTCCTTCACTGACCTTGGTGTCTTTTCTCTGGCATTGCTCTCTCACTTCATCCTCTACTCTACTCTACTCTGCATGTCTTTTTCTTATATTTTTGCAGTTTCATATTCCCTTCCTTGAATATGTTACAGAGGTGCTTCCAGCTTCCCATATCTGCTCAGCCTTGGGCAGAGGCGGAGCTGGGATTGGAACAGTGGGAGCTTCCAGCAGCTTCTCACAGAGGCTACCCCTGTGCCCCCCCCCCCACTTCCAAAACCCCACTGCACTAACCCAAGACAGTTTAGAAACTTAGTATAGGTTAGTAATAATTCTCTGCCACAGCAAGATAGGAGAAACCCATCAAAATACTTATATCTAAATCAATCCTTCAGACCGAAGGGGCTCTTGAGGACATATTCAAAGTTCTTAATGGTATATGTAGATGGTATCATGCAGTGTCAAACAGTTTTCACAGATCCTGGAATCACAGGAAGCTAGACTTATTATCTTTAAGCATTAAAATGTATGCTAAAACAGCTAGTTCCACACAAAAATTAGATAATAGTGCCAAAAATAGATAGCTAAGATATCTTGTAAAATATAAGCCATGTGTTTTTGAAAATTCAACCCCACATGTAATTAGCTGAGTATAATCAAAATTCAGTTTCAGCCCTCACAACTTCTACCTTTTCTTCTTTAACCAACAATAAAATAGCTATTTCAAAACTGATCATAATTAAGAACCCCTGCTGACTGTCAGAGGAGGTAACAATGTGTGATTCCCAGCAAAGAGTTATGCTTTCCACATTTCAGCTATCTTAAAAAGAGCCAAATTTAGGCTGTATAAATAATTAGGAACACAGACATGACAGAATCATAAAAAAGTGCATGAGCATTTGTTTACTAGTGATTGATGAGAGGAAGTATACTACAGTGTGACATTTTCTATCAGAATGCATTGCCTTTTCTCTCACAAGTATTTAATTTTTTAATCTATTGTGATACTAAAATGTAATATAATTCATCTAAGTGGCCTCATTTAAAATAAGGTGCATGTAATCTATCATGGGAATAAACAAGCTAAATTTAGGTTGAAAGGCCAAGGAGATATTAATGTAGGTAATGGAAAATGGTATTCTGCTCAGACAATTTGTTTCTAATTTTGTTTTTTACTGTTACCAATAACTTAAAGGGTCTTCTCTGCTTAGTTTTGGTTTTGTTTGTTTTTTTTTTAATAGGACTTAAGGTTTTTACTGAAATATAAAAATTCAGTATGTGTCATCCTCAAAAAAACCAGTTTTGAAATCTTTAAAGAAAGAGTTGATGTATCTTTAAATGATCTGCTTAATCATAGAGTTGAAGCTGGGAAGTCCGTACTGATAAAAATACTGAATCATAAAGGTAGCAGGCCCAGAAGTAGCAATGGATTTAATACCTCACTTGCTTGTTAAATTCTATGACCCATGTTATTCAGGTCAGAATACATGCTTTCAGAAGTACACCAAATTAAATTTAGAAACCAAATCCAAGGCATCTGAATTTTGCTACTCTCTGGACAGCGCAGAAACTTCATGCTCTTAACAACAATTAAAAAAAAAATAAAACCTAAGAAATTTTCTTGACCAAGGAACAGCCATTTTTTGGTGTTCCACTTCTTTTTCCAGAAGTGAAAGTAGAATAAAATATTTAAAACCCAGAGACCGGAATAGTAACTGTCTTTTGAAAATATCTGTTGCAAATACATATAGATACAACAGTAAACACCCGTATACCTTGATTCAAAAAATACAGCACTTAAACTTTGATGTAATTTAAATTCCACAGAGCCCCAAACACTTCCAAAGAAAGAAAATTGTGAAATATATTTCCATCAATGCTTAGGGTTCATATATAGAAATAACCACAGAGACATACCTGAATATTTAGAAAACAAGAAATTAATGGACAACTGAAATTATTTTGTTTCTGACTGCATGCATTCTTGTATAACTATTCGGACTGTAATATAAAGTAGCTAATTCAGGCATCTAAAATACAAGTGCCTTACCTGAGCAAAAAGAGGACAGTGAACATCATCTTCCTAAGGCACAGACTGAAGTTGGCACGCAACAAAAGAAGAGTAGCATATATCTTTGGAATTTTCTTGTATACCTACTTACAAGGATTTCCACCACTCTAGGCTGATCTGAGGGACTGTGAGGAAACACCAGATGCACTCATAAACCTTGAAGTTTTACATTGTAACAGTGAGACCTCCATGCCAGATTAAGAATATTGAGATTTTCTAAACTAATAACCTAGTACTACCAGGAGCAAAAGAAAAATAACAACAAAACCGAACAGGAAAACTCCATCCAAACCTACTCCTCCTCAAGAAATACAAGGCCAAATGTTTGGTTTGGTTTGGTTTTTGCATGAATTTAGTATAAGCAAAGATGAAAGAAGAGGAAGTCATATGCTTATTTACATAAAGTTTTTGTATGCTGTAACAAAGCTCTCAGCTTGCACCCAGGCAATGCACTGAATTAGGGACATGCTGGCTGAAGCAGGTCAGATCCAAAGCTGTAAGGGTTAAATAGTAAGGCTGGGCCAACCATGCATAAACTTGAATAGGGAAGGAGATGTTAGAAATGCAGTCGAGTAAATGGGGTTGATCATCAGTCAGTCTCAAAGACTTCTGAATCAATCGGGCACTCTCAAACTCAGGGACTGGAGTACCTCTGACAGTCATGGGATGGAGATGCATCCCAATACCAAGAGAGAGAGATAGGAAGTTCTAGTAGCTCTTAATGATCTTGCCCTGCACAAGATTTGCAAGGAAGCAGCTCCTGCGAACTCTATTTGGTTCCAGAAGCAGCCATCTAACAACCCCATTAACAGCAATCTGCTATTCACTGCTAGCACTGCCCCAGAGTTTTTTAACTGAAAAGCCCTTTTTTTTTCTGTTAATAGATGTAAGTCCAAAATGATTCTATAAGAATCAATGTAAGTTTTTCAGCTAAATATGTCTGCAAGGGGGAGTGAGAGAAAGAAAAGAAGAAAGGAAAGAAGCACCCAGGTCCAAACCTGACAGCAGGGAGCTTAACTGCACTCACCAGAAAACTTAACAACAGAGATCTGTCCTCATTCTACCCTCAAAGGGAAGCACGCACTTTGCCACCCACACTCTCTCACACTCTTCCTTTTGTTTTTCCTAATGCTCTCAGAGACTTCTGTCTTTAGTCAGTCATCCCTGCTGTAGGTTTCCTTAAACTGACACTGAACAATCTTCCAGATTCTGCAGGATGTCTTTGTCAGACGAATGACTGGGATATAGTCCTGTTTAACGTAACTGAGAGTTGATAAATGAATGAGAACTAACTAAAGATATGTTTCTTGTTCATAGTAGGAATCCTGTTATAGCAGCAACTATTTTTAGGATACTTTGTAACCAAATATGTATGATAGTATATACCCTATGCTTCTATATTACTTTCTGTCAAATAACACTCTGAATTCAGGGAAACTGAAATTTTTATGTGTGTGTTTCAAAGGGAATGTGGACCTAAGCCTGCCCTTGACCTTAGAGAACCCAAATACATGGGTACCATTTGAACTAATTTCCCGAAATCAGTTTCATTTTTGCACTCTAAAGGAACATGAGACTCTTAAGTCACCTGCAAAAGCCTAGTACAGCTTTACTTACAGCATAGTGCTTTAAAAGCTAGATTGCACAGAATGACAGAATCATTCTGGGTGAAAAAGACTGACAAGATCATCAAGCCCAATGAAAAACTAAATCATTACCCTAACTCTACCTAGTCCAGTGCTTTAACCATGTTCCTGAGCACCACAGCTATGCTTCCTCTAAACACCTCTAGGAATGGTGATTCAACAACTACCCTGGGCACCCTATTCCAGTGTTTAAGGACCCTTTCAGTGAAGATGTTTCTTATAATATCTAATCTGAACCTGCCCTGGGGTAACTTGAGACCATCTCCTCTTGTCCTATTGCTTGTTACTAGAGAAAAGAGACCAGCCTTGGAACATCCTCCTTTTCAGGGAGCTGTAGAGAGAAAATAGGTG
Organism: Florisuga fusca; assembly: GCA_038090715.1. Classification (NCBI taxonomy): domain Eukaryota; kingdom Metazoa; phylum Chordata; class Aves; order Apodiformes; family Trochilidae; genus Florisuga; species Florisuga fusca. Next base: position 1,856,231 of record JAAWXA010000029.1, on the reverse strand, counting down.
TCCTCTCAGCTCCAGTGCTTAGCCTTGGATCTTGATACAGATCCAAAGACATGGACATGTTGGAATTGCTACAAAGGAAGGCCACAAAAATGATCAGAGGGAAGAAACAGCTTTCCTTTGAAGAAAGGCTTATAGTAGCCTTCAAGTCCCTGAAGGAGACTTGCAAGAAAGCTGTACAGGGACTTTTTACTTTTTATCAATAGGACAAGGAATAATGAAGGACTTTAAACTGAAAGAGGGTAGATTTAGGCAAGATATTAATAATATTTTTTTTATAATAAGGGTGCTGAAACATTGGCAGAGGTTGCCTGGAAAGCTGGTAGAAGCCCCATCCTTGGAAACATTCAAGCTAAGGTTGAATGGGGCTCTTAGCTGACTGGTCTAGTCCTGGAAGGTGTCCCTGCCCATGCAGGTTTGACTAGGTGACCTCTAAAGGCCCCTTCCAACACAAGCCATTCTATGGCTCCATGATTCTGTGGTTCAATGTATTGGTGTAGCAACACCCATTGAACATCTCTTGATGTTAACACAGAGGTTTTGAGAGGCTAGAAGGGATATGGCCTTAAGCAGCACAGAAAGTGTAAACACTTGGATAATGTAAGATAAAGACCAAGAAATTTCAACCTACTATATGCCTTGTGCAATTAATTTTTTTCTCTTGCAACATTTTCTGGGACAATCTTGCAACATTTTCTGGGACAATTTCAGGAACGCTCAGCACTTCATACTGTGGCTAAAAAGTCCTTGGACAAGCTTGACAGCTGAAATTCACTCATCTGGTAAAAATAAAAAGCTGAATAAGAAATATTATAAGATGAGCATTCCTGAAGGAGGCAGTAAGACATGTGAAGTAAATGAAAGTTGTAGTGGAATTTTCTGTTAAAAGAGCTTATGCAAGTCCTTTTGAAGACATCTCAGCTGAGTTGGCAAGTTTAGATAATTTGCGTTTGTATAATATGCAATTAATATAACCTAAGTCAGGCAGTAGGGAGTTGTGTTAGCTGTAACATAAAGTATTCTAAATGGACTAAATTTGGAGTAAGTAAAATGAAACATTCTAGCCTAGCATCTAATTTTCCTTACACTTGTGCATTTGTAGACATTTTGGCAAAATGAGACCAATATAACTGTGAAATACGATCAGATCATATGGTGTTGAGATATGATTTGTAGGCAAAGTCAGCTGGGATTCAAATTAATAATATGAATCCATGGAGATGTCATATTCAGGAGATACCTAAAAAGGCTGATGTTAGAATATTGCAGATTTCTGATGTGCAGTGTGTCTAATCTCCAAGAATCTTCCCAGTTGCATACCAACCTTCCATTTTCTTTATTTCACCACTTAAAAGCTCTCATTGTGATTTTGCAGTAAGGCATTTTACATTTTTCTGGAATGTCATTTTACTTATCCCTGCCTGACTTTCATAAGAAGGCATAATATAGTTCCAAATTATTTGCTGAAGAGCATTTGACTCCCAGTCCCAGTTGTCTGTGAGTTTAGAAGAAAGAGGGAAGACAGGTTAATAGCTGTGCCTTTCTCTCTAATAGATACATGTCATTCTAGAAAAGAAGGTGGAAGATGTTTGCTTATGCAAGGCCTTTGAGAAATCTATCTCATTTCAAGGCAGGGACAAAATGAGATGAGAAAGCAAATGAACTTCTGAGAGTAATTGAGTTGAAATCTTAAAGAGTCAATACTTTGCCAAGAGTTTACACACAGAAGCTATCTAATGAATGTGTGAAGGAGACAGAGACTTATAGAGAACACAGAAAACAATATTTAGCAACACAAATTAGATTTATCTAAACTGGGAGTTACCCCTTCTCTCTCAAGTCATGATCTAGGAGAGACAGATGCTTCCAAGGGTCACTCCATCCAACATATATTAAGTACATATATTAAGAGAGAAATATAAACCTCATTTGCATCTATCTCTCCAGAGTGCTTGATGGAGATTGCATTCATCTCCTTCTGCAGACTAGTAAGGTGTATCAAATGTGTCAGGTGTGTTACAAAAAATTCTGTGGTTTAGATGTCAGGATTGGTGAGATGATTACCTAAATCCCTGTGGAACAAATAACAACATGAAACATCCACAGCATCAACTCTTAAGGATGGATATCACTTGAACAGAGGATAATGAATGCATTCCACTACTTAAATATTGTATTTAGCACGTTACACACATTTGCAAATATACTTTTGTTCTGGGTGATTTTTACACTGCTGTTATTTGTTGAAAATTGCTTCTGTAAAAAAGAGAATCATTTAATACCAAAGATCACAATTCCCATATCAAGCAGATAACAGTTAACAACTAAATGCCATTTCTTAAACATATGACCTTAGGATGAGACAAAGTCAGCAAACCAAGAGAATTTTAGGTTTGACTTGACCACTAGGAATAAGGATTCAGCAAGTCAAACTAACTCATTTTGTTTCTGTCCATCTAGGAGGATAGTTAAAAATTTTCTATTGCAAACTTTGATCCATCTAAAAATGTAAGAAAAAGTGTGAGCACATATTCTCAGTCCAAACAACAAAAAGTTCTAAATATAAATACCTTTTTCAGCTTATCTTCATATTTGTGTTGTATTAGGAACTTCCTCAAAAATTTATGAATACTTTTCTCAATTTTATTAAAAAGGTATAAAAAAGAGAAAACCCAGAAAAGTAAATTATCACTTCCAGAGCTTGAATCTGAAGTTTGCTGATCTTACTTTCCAAAAACATTTATCTTGTAACCACTAGGGCTGCTGAATAGAAATCAGAGGCTAGAACACAGAGGTAATAATTTGTGATATAATTTCAGGTTAATAGTTAAAAATACACTCACCACAAGCAGAATAAATCAGTTTCTTGAAGGTCATCCTGTCTCAGATGCAAAAATCAAAATTAAACTCAGGCTTTAATATGTGAAATGCACGCTATTTTTTTTCTAAAAAAAATCCAAAAACCCCAAACCTTAATAGGTTAGACTTTGCGCTAGTGAAAAGAGCTCATCTAATGACATTCTGAATTTCTTTGGAGAGGTAACATATCTCATCCATTTGCAGCAGCAAATCCCCAGAAGCTAAGTGATTCCCTTACACAATTTAGCAGATCATGTTTTTGAACAATTCTTTCAGTGGCAATTTAAATTTATACGCATATGAGAGATAGTAGAATCTGTTTTTAACCAGAGGGCTCAAATACAAAAAAAGGAGGTAGGGAAATTAGGAAAAAAAATTAAGAAACAGTGGTGGGTTAAGACCTTTTAAAATAATAACAATAACACTCTAAAGGTCATGTGGTTATCTGTTTTCTTCCATAGTGAAGCCCCTGTACAATGTTCTAAAAGATGATAAAGTGTTACAATTCAGTACATTTTTTTATTTTAATTCACTGTAGTCCAATAACCTCATTTACCTTTTATTGTTCATGTGTAACCAACAAAATACTCATATTCCGAGTTTAGCATCAAAAATATGCACAGAAGACTGCATCAGGTTCACATGTCATAACTGGAGGCTGCTTGTGTGAATCAACTTCTTCAACTTCATCTGCTATCATCCTCAAGATCATTTTACCACTTTCTTTACTGTATTTGAGAAATGTTAATTGTTAGATATTCTCCAAATCTCACTTTGGGGGAGATAATCTTATGGTAATCTTCTAATTTAGCTGGCCTTCTCGAGAGGCAGTCAAGCAGGGAAAAATTTGGAATGCTTGTAATGATTTTTTCTTCTTGCTTCAGCACCTAATTTATCTTGCATCTCAAGCGAGGTGGGGGTGAGGGGAGAGAAGTCTGTTGTAGTCTGCCTCTATGGAAGAACAGTCTGAAAACTGTTAGGTTACTTTTCAGATCACCAAGTTTGTTTTGCTAACATTGCAATTTAACTGTCAAATTAAACAATGCAGAATCAAGTAAAGAAGTACAACTAAAACTTTCCTAGAAAAAGCAACTCACACACCATTTATGAGATAAAGGTAAAATAACATTTTTAAGTTCAGAGAGAATGTAGAGGCTTTCCGGGCTGAATAAAGATCCCTACACAAGAGCATTAAAATGAAAACCTGGAGGGGACTGCAGGATATAATGTACCCTGGTTATCTGCATTGAACCAGGATGAACATAGTTAGATGATTTCTTCCCCTAGACTAGTATTCACCTAGTAGTAAGAATTTTCAGTGAAGGGATACATAGTCTCCTTGATCTGTTGTAATTTTTCACTACCTGAATAATGAGAAAACATCGTTTTCTCTGAGGCAAATTAAATTTTCTTCACTGCTCTGTTGCAAGAAAGAGTATAGCTTTCAATGTAAGATACTAATTCACCTTTCTTTTCTCTTTCCTAGAATAAACAAGCCCATCAGTGCTCTCTCATGAAGTCATTTTCTAAACTTCTTGCCATTTTTGCCCATGTAATCTTTTCACTGTTTCTACTTTGCATATTTTTAAAGTATAATATGCAAAAAAACAGCAAGTAACTTCTGTTGAGATCCTTGGTAAACAACTTCATTATCAAGGTTATACTGACTGAAAAATGAACATTCTTAAGATGATTTTGAGACCTTGAAGTTGATAGCTAAGGCCTAAATTAATGCTTGGGCTGGTTTTGGTTATGTTACAGTTCAAATCTTTTTAAAGAAAGAAATTTTTTAAAATACTTTCTTAATTAACTATAACTTGGCAAAAAAAAGGCTCTTTTCATTTCAACAATCATTAATAAAGAAAAGAGAGGTATTTTAGGACCCATAAATACAGCCTTTAGAAAGCAAATGAGCTGGAGAATAAAAAAGATGTTAACATTTGTTATTTTGCTTTGAACTCTGTAATTATCCTTCTCCCAGAGGCCTTGTTTTATAACTATATTTTAAAATCCTGGAAACAATTAAAAAAATATAATGATATATTCCTCTGTTTCAAACTGTGGAGAGAAATTCATAGAATCAATGAATTGTTTGTGTTGGAAGGGACCTTAAAAATCATCTAGTTCCAAATTCCCTCCATGGGAAGGGACATTTCCCATTAGAGCAGGTTGCTCAATTCAATTTGCTCAAGTGTGTGGGCCTGCATGTTCTCAGTGACTGGTATCATGCTCTAATTCTGCTCTAAGATATGATTCTGGGATTAAAAGTCTCCATTATAAGGATGATATAGACTCCAAACAGGCATCCAGATCAGTGTCCAAATACTTGCTGAATTTCAGCCTGTATCACTGGGGTAAAACTAAGACAAACATGTACTTTTAAAAGAAAAAAAAATAGCGCAGAAATAAAATCCTCTTTCCAGGGGGATAAATTTGTCTGTGGTTGAGAAAAATGGTTGACATCCATCCAATTCCCCTGTCTCTGTGATCCCAACTAAAAATGTAAAAGTCACACCAGATCAAAAAGGACCAGGATGCCTGTTCCTCTGCATGCTCCTTTTCCTCCAGTTTCATAATTCTACAGAGAAATGCAGATCCACAGAAAAAACTTTGAGGAAACTGGCATGTTCCCACAGAAAGTTTCACTTTTCTGACAAATGACCAAATCCTTTCCACCAAAAAGTAGGTTTCAACCAAGACTCTGAACAGGATGTAACAAACCTCAAATCTCTGTCATCTATGGCTAAAAAAAAAAAACCAACAAAAAACAACAACAACAAAAAAGTGCTCTTGTGCATGCAGAAATGGTCAGGTTTCAGAACTTTTACTGAAGAACTTTACACTTTTGCGCTTTTTTTGTTTGTTGGTTTTGTTTGGTTTGGCTCTTTTTGATAGCCACTTCATTTCTCTATTCTGCAGCAAATATAATAAAGCTTGGTTGTAACCCAACCTTTGGTCTCATTTTCTCTTTCCTACTTCTTTTTTATTTCAGAATATTGATTGTGAAGACTGCTGGATATAGTATTGATCAGTGCCCTGTTCTCTTTCACACAGATTACCAATAAAGTCATTTTCTTTCCAAAGAACCTCCTGTCCCTTATGGTGGAAGTTTTTCATAATATTATTTATCTGCCCAAAAGAACCTGCCGCTTTTAGGAATGTATTGTAAAACAAGATTTTATTTTTACACAAGGTGGCATATAGTTATCAATAATCATAGAATTGAAAACTTCATCTGTACTACGTTACAACAAAAGGACTCTGAATATGTTTCTTGACTTGCAGTGAAAAGGAACTGTCATCATTAAACTGGTAGTTAAAAAATAAACAGCCATTTTGTAGATTGCCAGAGACAAGACAACATACATTTTCTTTCACTGGAGATAACCAATAGTCATAAAAGCTCACAACCATGACTTTTTAGAGGTGTATGTAGCTTCAGTAAAGGAGTAGGTTTGAGGCGATTACCTGTGGATGTAGGCTGCAACATTTTATCATGTTACTGAAGAATAAGACCCCCATATTTGGAAAGCAGTTAATTTCTTATAGTTTTTTATTTTTAATTGATTGTGCCTGGTGTCTCCAGTTAAGTTATATTTATTAGCTGAATAAAGAAAAAAAGCTACACAAGATAAATGGATTACTATTCAGTGTATAAAGTCAACAAAGTTGAGTTTGATCAACTCAACAACCCACTCCCTATATCCTCCCTTGCTAAAACCCATAGGGACAAATTTTGTACAAGGTGTTTTGGCTTTTTTTTCATTCTGCATAATGATTTCTCATTTGTATGAGAAAAGTGACAACCTGGTTATACATACCAGTTGTAGATGAAAAAAAGAAAAAAAAAACCCAAAACAAAACAGGAACTCTATTAGCTCTTCAGCCATCAACTGTTGCCACGGTTTCCTTTAAATAGGTTAATAACACTGAGGTGTGTTCTGGTAGTCCTTGAGAATTTGAAAAATTCAAGAGTCTTCTTTAGTATGTCCCTCCTTATGGTAAAATCTGCACAGAATGGAAGTATGGAGGACAGTGCTACTTATGTTTCATGTAGGATATGCTGCTTTCCTGTTTCTGCTGCAGTCTTCTAGATGATAACAAACACCATCTGTCTTCTTGATATATATCTGAACTATATTGTAAAGCCAAGGAAAAAAAGATATCAGTTCCTCTGGAAGATTACCTGTAGTAACCTAACTATCAATTTGTTTTCTTAGGCTGTTCATAACATCTTCCACTACTACCTGCCCCAGCAGTCTGTTCCATTGCTTATTATTCCTGCAATTAGAAAGTTATTTTTAATCTTTAAACGAATTCTCCTTTGTTGAAATATGACCTCATTACTTGTACTATGCTTGGTAATTATGAAGACTACTTCATCCTCTTTCCATCTGCAGCCAACTTATCTGCACTTGAAGTCCATTACCATTACTCATCCATGCCTGTTTTTGCAAGGTAACACAGCTGCAATAGGTCACATCTCCGAGAGTTTGGAATATTCATATTATACTCTTGTTTTTCTCCAAGTGTTCTGCAGTCTTCAAAATGGATGTCCTTAATCTTGAAGTTGTCTTTCAAATTTTACTTTCATAAGATATTAAACAACATTCAGAAGCCTGAACTATTTCCAGGGCCTGATTATTTTAGTTGTGACTAATCTGTGATAACACACAGGTTTTATTTATGTCCAGAACTTTTCATTCCCACCATGACATGCAAACAATAAAGTTTGACAATTTTAATGTCTAAAATGTATTCCTAAGGGCATCAGTCTATGGACAGCAGAGTATGATTTTTTTAAGTGTCTCAGGCTAATGTAAATTATTGCAATGGATATGAAAGAGTAAATATTTCCCCGATCTAGTTTACAGTAATCTGTCTAGAGATCTCCAGATTATTTAATTCTGTATTTATTTAAATATTTTTCCTGAATAATTTCATGTACTTTTTATAGTTCTTCAGCAGTTATATTAAAGAATATACTTATGGTATCTTAATCAGCTGAAAATCATTCTGCCTCTAGAAACATAAGGCTTCATAAGCTTATTTCATTATTAATCAAAGCCTGACTAATTTATATTTAAATAATTTATGACAAATTTCCTTTAGATTGGAAATTACAATAAGATAATAAATTGATTGGTAAAGACAAAAAACAGCAGTGTAAAATGTTAACTAAGTGATAATAAATATGCTATTGTTCAATAATTAAATATTATTTATATTTTTTTAAAGTTAATTGAACTGCCATATGCAAATAAAGGAAAATGGGTTCCTGTGTGATTTACCAATAGTTATACATAAAACAGAGAATTAAAATTTAATTTGTATTCATGAAAAGTTTGGACTGTGCAACTGCCAATCTGCAGAAGCTCTACTAATGTCTATAAACTCATTATGAATAATCTACAATAAAACTACTTCAACTTTAAGATTACAGTCTATGCATCAGGACTTCTTAAGATCAGAGGCAAAATCAATATCATGGACTTTTTTCCATCACATTGAAAACAGTGATGAAAGGTTTGGCAGTTGAAAAATAGACAGTTATGTCTTTTTAAAAATAGTTTTGACAGTTCTCCTGGAGTAATAAAATCGCATGCCTTTAAAAATCATCTGAACTAGTAATATTTTGTTCAGATAACATAAATAAATCTGTTTCTAAGGTGCTGAAACTATTACCTTACTACTGGCTACAGGACTTTTTGATACAAGATTACCAACGGGAATGTGCTACAGGCTGAGAAGTTGTTATAATTTATATAATTAATGCAGAATTACTCCATAACATTTATATGAGGTCCCTACAAAACCAGAGAATTAGTGGAGTTATGGTTTTCTTTCCCCAAAAATAAAATGAATGAGGCTAATGATTAAAACACAGCCAAGAAAATTTAAATACAGACAGTCAAGGTAATTTTAATATCTTTCTTCCAAAAGTTGATGTAAATTTTATTTGCTTGAAATTTTTTACTTTGGTTTTTATTTTTTTTTTAAGCCTGGATGGAGTATGAAAAGAGTTGCTTCAAGTAGGGCAATATTTCAGTCATTATTTTTGCTATATTTATATTATTTCCTTTCCTTCAGGCAAAGTTCTGGTTTAATACAGATATTAGTATAATCAAAAAAAAGAAAGAGAGCTTAAATGCTCTAGCTTTTATTCAGGTGGATTGGCATGGAAGATGCCTGGCAGTGGAAAATTTTGGTAAAGTTATGCCACTCAAGAGAGGGAAAGTATGTTATAACCCTCCTCCCATCTGGTTGTGTAGACTAGAATTTCTGAGGATGAGCTACAGGTGGGAAACCTCTTTTGAACCATGCCTTAATTTTTGTTTGTTTGGTTTTTTGTTTGTTTTTTTGTTTTGTTTTGTTTTGTTTTTAATTTATTGATGGAAAATATTCAGTCTCTTACCAAACTGGTGCCCTCTTCATCCATGGAAAAACAGGCAGTTATGGGAGTTAGGAAAGTAAGTTTTCAGCATCATAAAAGTGATCTACCACGTTTCAAATTCTGACATGGGTTTCTCTGTGCATCTATCACAAGACAATTATGTGCCTTATTTATCAGAAGGTGACAAACCACAGTAATGAATAGCTGTACCTGGTGACACCTATTTCCTCACCCCCTCTGGTAAGATCCAATGATGGGTGCTGACAGGATGTGTGCACCCAACAAGCCAACAGCAGAATTTCTTCAGAATACACTCACAGACACCAGGGGAATTGGGAAACCATTGCCTCTTAAATTGGATGCAGACACTCCATATCTAATTGTCTCTGACAGATTTTTCTTTTTTTATACTACTTTGGGCTTTTAAAACTGTTCAAAAGACTAAGCATTTAGGAAAAATGTAAATAATTTAGATCTTTTAAAAGATTTTTTTTCTTTTTTTTTTTTTTAACATAGATAATGCTTTGATTTGCAGCTCCTTTTATGTCTCCAGGAGAAACTCCTCTAATATATTCTTTCTTATTAATTAATTTAAAAGTCTTTCAGTGTCGTTGATAAGTTTTTGTAATTTGAGCCTCTCTTCTGGAGACTTTATCCTGAAAGGAAATCTTTCAAGTTGAAGAAATGGGAGACATTACCAGGAAAAAAAACCTAACCCCAGTATTTTTGGTCTTATTCATGTGTGGCTGTCATTACACTTTATAAGGAATTATCTTCCTTGTCTCAAAATCTCTCTGTCTATGAACCTGCACAGTGAAAATCAAATTCATTGTCATCAGTCAAACACATCGGAGAGCACAGGGAAAGTGTGCAGATATTTTACCCAGGACAAACAAGTCAGCCTAAAGCAGGCAGACTTCATTAGCATAATTAGCATACAAACTGAATCTGTGTAGCACCTTTAAAATAGACCTTTACTGAATGTTGAAGTCTGACCAAAGCATAAACATCACATTTTCAAGATGGGCCCTGTGCCTTGTGCAGCAGCACTCTAGCATCGCACTGCACTTTACATTTTTAACCCTTTTTCCTAACCAAATAGACCCAGAACAATATAATAAACTGTAGCTTTTCCTACCCTACTACCAGCTGTAGTATTTCTGTTCAGAGCAGTGACTCATCTCAAGCTTTCTCTGACATTAAACATAAAAAAAAACTTCTCACTAACAGGAGACTAGAATTTACCCTAGACTTAAAAATGAAAGTCACATCTTAAACATGCTTCTTAAATGTAGCTGCCAGAAATTTTCAAAGCCAATAAGGATCTCTCACTTCAAGGATTCTTAGTAGAAATCCAAAATACTCATAAGCAGCATTTGGGAAGATGCTTCAACAGTAGCAGCACTGATACATTGTTTGTTCCTTTTCACCCTCTGACTACCCAGAGTACTGATACAGTAGGACTGTGTCCTGGATTGAGCTCTTAAACCGTTACAGATTAAAAGCAATATAATCACTTTAATTCTCTAGAACTTGTTAGCATACGTGAAAGGGTACAATATGTTTGCTATAAAAAGTAGCAAAATTTTACTATCTATTAGAAATAAAAGCATAAATACCAAACATTATTGAAGGGATCCAGTCAACTATCATACATTGAACACCGTCACTGGACAAGACATTTTTTGTGTGTGCACGGGCAGCTATGAAGCAACAGATCCCCACAGTTTGGTGTGGCTTATCCCAGCTTTCCTAGAAACAGAACCAAGGACTCAAGAAGCCCTGAAGCAATATTTATCTGTTTTATTAGGATAGTAGAACTCTGCAATATTGCAGTGTTCTTTGTTTCCTTTGTTCATAATTAGAGAAGCCATGTAAAACTCTTATGAGATTGGAGAACTATTTCAAGTCCCAGAAAGGGTCAAGTAGGATGCCCTAAGCTATTTCAGGGTGCATCAGAGTAAAGACAAAATCCAAAGAGATGAGACTTCAAGTAAAATCTCATCTATAAGCCTGCTGTAAACTTTTCTGTCACTTTTCCATAAAGAGAGTCAATCACAGAAAAACTGTCCTGCTTTTAAGAGGTGCCAACCAATTGCACTATTTATCAGCTTCATGGCAGATCAGCCTTGCATAAAAGATGAGTATGTTTGATTTTCTTATGTTCAAATAAAAAAAAGGGAATTGGTAGGGCTATTCACCAACTTCACTTGAAAACAGGTTTTAAGACCCTTAAAATATCTGAAAACTGGATTTTGTGTGTAAAAAATTGAAGCTTCCACTGTGATAAAAGAAAAAAAAAAACTCTCAGTAATTTAAAATTTAAACAGAGATTCCAAATAACTAAACAATCCGGTAATTTCAGACTACTAAAATACCAAACTATATCTAGCTTTATCTGCTCAACAGGTCTGTTTTCACCTTGGATATTTTCTTTCATGGCTCAGATGGAGTAATATATGATTGTCACTAATGTTTCTCTGGTTTTTTCAAATCATGTTATAGTTTCCTTCATCTGGAAATCTGGTCAAATTCCACTCCTCAAATTTTCTTATATTTAACATAATTCAAGAAAACAAAATAATGATCACAGAATCATAGAATGTCAGGGGATGGAAAGGATCTCTGGAGATCAATGAGTGCAACCCCCCTGCCCAGATCAGGACCAAAAATAGGGCAGATCACTCAGAAATGCATCCAGACAGGTCTTGAAAATTTCCAGGGAAGGAGACTCCACAACCTCTCTGGGGAGACTGTTCCAGGCCTCTGTAATCCTTACAGTAAAGAAATTCTTTCTCATGTTGAGGTGGAATTTCCTGTGCTCTATCTTGAATCCATTGCCCCTCATCCTATCTGAACTGGATGGAACACTCTATGTGAGGTCTCACTAGGGCAGAGTAGAGGGGGAGGAGAACCTCCCTCAATCTGCTGGACAGGCTCTTCTTAATGAACCCCAGGATGTTATGTGTGTTGTTAGAGAAAGAAATGTCTTAAAATAATAATCAGAATTTGTACTTAATATATTCTTGGACATACTTAGAAGTGTAAACACAAATTTTGGTAATAATTTTTACTCCTCATTCTTGAAGAAATTATGCTTTGCTACACTGAAAAGGAGCACTACACATAATACAGAACCAGCAGCATTATCTTTTTCTCCTTTGTTTTTAAACATCAGATTTGTATTTTGTTCTGATTTCAGTCTGAATTAATTGCCTTGTAGAAGAAACTAATATGAACTGTTATTAAATCTTATCTAATCTGAATACTAAGGAAAAAGAAAATATTTCAGTGAGATAAATCTGTCATGATTATGAGTATGTCAATATTGTGTGCCATTACTGAAACAACTGCAAGTTATTTGGCTGTACAGCTTGCCTTGTGACATTTAAATGTGCATGTATTTTATTCCAGCATCTAACATTCATATTATGATTTCTTACTGAAAACTGCTTGTTGACATGTTACATGTAGGAAATTTAGTTCTGCAGTTCACAATATACCTATTTTCCTCCACTTCCAGCTATCTCTCAATATGACAGCCTGGTTTCATATTGAGAAGACTTTCCTCATCTACATTAGGAATCTAAAACTAGAGAAAAATCAAGTCCAAAGTCACATTCCAGTTGGGTTTTGAATGTTTCCAAGGTTGGAGACCCCATAGCCTCTCTGAGCAACCTGTGCCAGGGTTTGATCACCTGAGCAACAAAACAAGGTTATTTCTCTTCCTGTCTTACCTACCTTTGAAACGAGTCACTTGAAATCACTCTTCAGATCCTTTAAGCATAAAGAACATAACAAAATTTGATTACATTTTTTGCTTAGATGTTAAATGTCTAAAGCCAATGGGGTGAAACCTGCCCAAAGTTGCCAGCTGCAGTCAAATAGGCTGGCAGTCAGAGGAATAACCTCCTGAGGCTATAAACGATATAATTCAAGCCCTTACTCTCAAATAAGGAATTTGAACTCTCATTTCCACATTTGAAAATTATTTAGGTACTAGACAATTAGACCATTTGTAAATATGTAGTTCTCTCTCCCCCCTCCCCCCCCCCCCTTTTT
>JAAWXA010000029.1:1779062-1833952 GCA_038090715.1 Florisuga fusca | reverse complement strand
CCTCCCCCCATATGTCGTGGCCATTAAAATACATGAGGGAGACTTTAAAATTGCTTTTCTATCTAATGTTCTAATGATTCTCAGGCACACACCTGACACACACCCTTCTCTTCTAAACCTCTTTGTAACCCACAGACAATGCAGAGTCTTAGCCTGGCAAGCACACTGGGAGCATACTAAATCACACAAACAGCACTAAATCCATCATGGACCACAGCACTTTGCTGTTATCATTCAGAAACAATACAGAGAGGCACCTATTTTTGTGGTTAATCCATTCATCAGTATAAGGGAATTCAGATCTTTGTCCCCTTTTTCCCAGTGAAAAGTGGGTCAATACCAGGGATCTAGAGAGCACTCTGAACAGGAGTGCCTTTCCTCGTCTGTGTGAGTGGTTCTAGGCCACCAAAAATACATAAACTATTTTATCAGTAATCTTTTAAATCTAGAGATTAGTTTATTGAACAATAAACCAGGGCAAGATATTTGGACTGCAATTCCAGCTACCACATCTCTTTTTGCTTTTGAAATGAGATACTGATTAGATAAAACACAGAAATTATGCTTAAGGAACAATCTAGTTCTGCAATAATTAACTGTGCCTTTTTTTTTTTTTTTTAAGCGAGACATGCTTATCCTATTTCAGTATCTCAATCAAATTCCTTTTATCTCTACAGAAATATATTGGCAATTTGAATCCAAGTTCAAGAGTGTTTCTGAACATGAGTTTAATTTTCAGCAGAGTAATATCTCTGAAAATTATGGTGGTTAAAGTTTATGCATACTAAACTACAGCCAACACAAAATAGACCTTATTTACTTTTGGAATCAAATTCTCTGATTTTAAGACAGAAAATCAAATCCTTATTTAATTATATTTCAATTAACCCTGGCACTGTAGTGCCCACCCAACAGGTGAGGTAAAGTGGATTTTCTTCCAACTTTACTGTTGCTGGTGGGACAGTGCTGTGCCTAGACCATCACCGTAGACCATGTGCAGCACTCCTTACAACACAGCAGGGACACAGTGACACAGTATCTGAAGATGAAGGGGTGATTTAAGACTCAACAGAAGCATCACTGTGGTTAATGGAGATTTGTGACATTCTTATAAGCAAATACAAAAGATTAGCTTAAACTTCGAATTCCAACTTCCAATAATATTAAATACATCAGGCCCAAGGGAAAAGGGGATTGGTTTTTGTTATGAATTGAGCATTGTGCAGGCTGTTGAGAGAATGTACATCTAAACCTCACAGAAAACTTATTCCCTATTTTTCACTGAATGATGTAGAATATATGAAAAAGAAAAAAAAAAGACACATTGTAGTGGGATGGTAATGGCCTCTCTGAATGATATGGAGATATCCCTATAAGTAGAATGGGTCAACTGAATCACAGTCGTGATTCACTCTCCACTATGCTGAGAAAGGACAATAACTGGGTGAAAAGCATGAATGGTAGAGTAAGCAGGAAACAAACCAATCCACAAGAAAATAGATAAAAAGCAGGAAATGTAGTGGCTGAGGCTTTTTGTTCTACTTCTACCAGAACATTGGACTAGAAAACCAACCTTTCAATAGTGATGGTTACATTTCTGTTTAGGAATTGTTGCTTATAGTGACTCAAAGATAGAATTCCCTCAAAATATTTGCCATGGAGGCCACTAGCATATCAGTAACTTGGATAATGGCAGTATTGGGTACCATTACAGAATCTCAGAATTGCTGAATTATTGAGGTTGGAAGAGAACTCTGAGATCATCAAGTCCAACCTATTAATTAGTCCAAGACCTAACACTACCATATTCAGCTAGACCATGGCATTAAATGCAACATCCATCCTTTCCTTAAACATCTCCAGGGATGGTGACTCCACCACTTCCCTGGGCAGTCCATCCCATTGCCTGGTCATCCTCTCCATTAGAAAGTCCTTTCTGATATCCATCTTACTGGGCAATCCTCAATCATCATTTTCATTTAGTGCTGAGTGACACTCCAAACAGTAGTTAGGGCAGTAAACCCACTGGCTCTAGTAAGAATGGAGATACTTTACATAACAGATGGTACCAAAAGACAACCATTTTTTATTGACTTGTATTTCACATACATATTATTTTGTCTATTTATCTTTTTTTTTTTTTAAGAAATTGTTTTGTCATACAGGAAACAATTTGTCTCTAATTAAAAAACCTTCTCAAGAGGACACTTGAGAGGAGATTGGAGCTCCATGGTGTTCTTTTCTTCTACTTATGGTGTTATCAATCTCCTGCTTCCCACAGTTTTAGGCTATGGCTGAATTAACTGCTCAACATTCATAATTAGTTCCTCAAAAGAATAACTATATATCACTGTTCATAAAACTCTCAGATGATTAAATTGGTTAGTCTCCTTCAGTGCTGCTTTTTTTTTTCATATTACAATTTTATGAAAAAAGTACTAGTTTACATGTTTTCAATTGGGAATAAAATCCTTATAAAATTATGAAATGTTGTTTCCGTAACGAAAATCTCTATGTTACACAAGAGAACATAAGTCAATAAAATTCAAGGTTTAGTATTTCACATTCTAAGAAAAATTAAAATCTAAAGATTTCATCCTGATAATTTCCATTCTATTTTCTTGTTTTTTTGTGAAAAATCATGACACTCAGTAGTTTATTTTCCAACAGCAATGATTATGACAGAAACATACAGTATAGAACATATCCTGCAGATATAAATTTATAAATGTGTGCATATAAATGTATATAAATAAAATAAAAACTAATTCACAGAGAGATATAACCCCCAAAAGTACTTGGGAAGGTCATGATAGCTTATAGCTATCCCAAATAAAGACAGTATGTTAACTTAAAAATATCAATTTTAAAAGTGAGGCAACATAGCTGATCTGTGAATTACGTCTTACTGAATAGCAGGAGCATCAGTTGAAACAATCATCTAAAGTAGATTTCTAAATTAACACGGTGTAACAGGAAGCTTGGCTTCTAAGAAGAAAAATTGTCCTTCTTTGATAAATCATTATGTCTACAGATATCAAAAAAGATACAGGGGGAACTGCTTGAATTTTCATTTATTACTTCTTTGAACTTTCAGTTAAGAGCTGGCAATATTCTTCATTGTTAAATAAAATTAACAGGTTAAGAATTCTTGTGCATAGCAAATTGTTTCCCAGACTGAAATAAATCCTTGCAAATTATTAACAATGAGAGGACAGGATAAAAGGTTCTGCATTACCACCAATGCAATATTTAACATTTGCCAGAGAATGGCAACTTGTCCTGTGTCGTCCTCTCAGACTTTAAGAGCCAATAAAATGTTCACCTACTGAACAATGGTAAGGTCAGTTGCTTGACCTCTATTGGAGGAAGAGCTTTTGCACATAAATTAATGAACTAATTTTAAGAAAAGAAGAATTAAAAAATAAATTATTGAATCAAAAATAAATTATTGAATCTTTGTACAGTTAATATCTTAGATTATCTATACATTATTTCTTTTATCTTTCCTAAGACGAGTAAAAGCAAATGCCAAGTGTACTGAAGCACACTTGTAATGTAGCAAAGTATAGACTAAATCATCAGACCATTTCTAAGAGAAATATACCACTTGGTGTAAAAAACGGGGCAAAGTATAACATTCCTTCTCTTTTTATCCCTAGTGATTGTCTTTTAACAAAGGAACTGGAGAGCTATCTATCTCTAGCGTAACACTGCATTCCAAAGGGCTTTAAAGCTAAGTGCCACATGCACTTGTTTTCTTACTGACCAGATGCAGCCTGTTCCATTAAGTAAATGTTCTTTTTATACCTTACTTCTATGCAGTAACTCCCAATGTTTTGTTTTCTCTCAGAGGGTCTCATGAGAAAACAAGGATTTTTACAGACATTTGTGTCCTGAGCTATGGTATTGAACAATTTTTACTATTTGTTCTAATATATCAGTCCTGCAACATATCTCCAGGGAAGCTGCACAGCAGCATTCAATTCAAGTATGTAGTTTCTTGTGATATGACTCCTAATAGGTTAAAAAAAAAAAAAAAAATGTGCTATCTTTGGAAAGCAAACACAGAACAAAACCAAAATCTTACAGACACAAAAACTCCAGATTAAAAAAATATGCAGGAAGAAAGAAAAAACAAAACAAAAAAAAACAAACAAAAAAAAAACAAACAAAAAAAAACAACAAACGAACACCTCCAAAACTCTGGAAATAATACTGTAATTACTATATACTTTTCTTTAAATCAGAAGGATATCAACAATGAAGGTTTGGTGTCTTCAGAAAAAAGCCTTCTTAGGAGAAACATTCTTCAGTTTCTTCCTAGTGTGACATAATTCTACATATTCTATGTATGATAATTCTAGGCTGGACTTGATGATATCAGAGTGTCTTTCCAGCCTCAATGATTCTGTGATTCTGTGATATTTGTGAACTTACTTAGTAGTAAGTAGTCAGCCAAACTTCAGCCTTCTCAGATGAAACAAAACTGGAAGGTACTTTTCAGGAATGTTGACTCTGCTGCTGTCATTAAGAGGTATACAGTGCTTGGATCAGATAAATGATATAAACAACTGGAGTCCCCAAAGTGGGTATTGAGCACCTGATGTTTCATTGCCTGACTCCTCTCCTATACTCATCAGACAGTGTTCTGCTCACCCTGCAGTCCACACACCCAAATGTATCTCAGAAAAGTATCTTGGCTGTAAAGATGCCATAAGAAACCATATCAAAAGCACTGCATCAGAAATCAGCTACACTGGTCAAGTGAATTTGCCCACGGTGAAGATACTCCGACCATTTCCAGACATGTACATGGGTTAATCAGGGATCTCCTCTGATCATTACAGCAGTAAATGAAAAAATAAATATAAACATAAAAAATATTACAATGGTAAAATGCATCAACTAATTTCATTATGGAGGTAATAATTATGTTCTGAATACCTTGGTAGAAACACTTGGAAACTCGCAGAGGTACAAGAAATTAACTGTAAACTGGAAAGGACAACGGACTTACTCTAGCCAAAGGAAAAGTTATGCATAATTTTCAATGGAAGAAACTTATTAGCATCTTTCTAGAATGCTTCTTATAGGAAAAATCACCAGCAATAAAACTCGATTATTAATGAATACCAGTAAGGTGCATAATGACTCTCCTTGTAAATCTGGTGACAATGGATTCTACATAAATCATGTTAGCACTGTACCACAGAGCACCAGAAAGAAACAATATATATGTGACTACCATCAGATCTTTGGGACTGGGCTGCAGTTAAGAACTTAAAGACTGAATAGATAATTTGAAAGACTGTTGAAAGTCGGGATAGGTACGTGAGATATGTATATGTGTTGTGAGGATAATACTATGACTGTATATAGAACGATTGCTGGCAGTATTTAATGTGAAAAAAGGTCAAAATTAAGAGGAACAAGGTTACTTCATTCCTTGCCAGCATTGAAGTTCAAGATGACTGCACTTCAGACAAAATGTAGGGAAAAGCAGTCAGAAAAACAAATTTCTGATTCAAAACTGAAGAAACTTCACCTTAAAAACAGATATGAAGGAGCATACTGTTAAAAGTCTGAATACTTGTGTGAAGATTAATTTGAATAGGTACGGATGATATGACTTGCAGAAAGAAACCAGCCTATCAAAAAATAAAAAAAAACCACAAAAAACCTGCCCTTGAAAACTAGAAGCCCAGCACAATGTTTTGTGATAAAGCAATGTCTTAAACAGGTAAAGAGAGCTGAAATACAGCCAAGACTCCTGACAAAATCCTGTGTCTATTCATCTCATTTTTCTGCATATGGCTAGAAAAGCAGTGAGCTGAATCTCATAAAGTTCCTGAATGAATGACTATTGAAAAGCATCTTTGAAGATGCTTTGAAGATTTGCCTATCTTCATATGCATCTACAGATTTCATACTGTATGTCTTAAGCATGTGCTAACAATCTGAATGGGAATTGTTTTCAATATGTGCTGTGTTTGGCTTAATTGGACTGTAAATATACCTGGTGCATTCCCCAGTGGAAAACAGGGAACTTGAAAAGATTGTTAATTAAGGTTTAAATTAAAATAGTCATCTATGTCCCCTTGTCGATGAGATGATGATTGCTCTCCAGAGGTGACTTTTTTTCCCCTGCACAGAACCATTAGTCCAGATGACAAGTTTAGACACAGACTTCATATTTAGATGGCTCCTATGAAGCCAGTGAAGACTGAAGCTCAATTTAGATGGGCTTCCTCAAGATCTAGTAGAAGACTGGCAATACCCACATGGCTAATATCACTGCTTCTTCAGAAACACTAGGAATATCTTTCGTCTCCTTTCACACACTGAAATCCAAGAAGAACAATATCATCCCTTCCAAAAATACATATTCTTGATTGCATTTTTTTAGCATAGAGTGACTCTGAAATCTTTTTTTAAAGAGAAGATGTCCAGCAGCAGTTCATGACTGAAAAGTATTTGCAAAGAAGCTATCTGAATGCAAAATAGAGTAAGATTTGGGGTTCATCTTCATCAGGACACCTTCTCAGTCTGCCATGTTTTGTGTAGACCACAACATAAATTTTCTTTCCATCTCTTGTTTAGGAAAACATTTGTTCCAGGTGGGAATTAGAGTGCTGAAGGAGGCAACTTACAAGTTATGTACAGTTACGTGAAATGTCAGACAACTGTGACAGTAATGGAACCCAGAACCAGCAAGTAGTTCCCTTACAGAAAATACCACATTTCTATCTTTTGGCTGAATCTTGAATGAGATAAATGTCAAAACCTGATATGGGCACACTGGAGATGGTCCAGTGAAGAGTCTAGGGTCCAGTCAAGACTTGTGCATCTCTTCTATAAGAAAAGGCTGACAGACCAGCAACTGCTTGTTCATTCTAAACAAGGCTCAGGGGGAGCTCATCAAGGTTTATAAATACCTGAAGTAAGAGTGATGGGAAGATACCTGAAGTAAGAATGATGGAAAGATGGAATCAGACTCTTAATGGTATCTGGTGACAGGACCAGAAGCAATGGGCACAAACTGAAACAAAAGAAGGTTCATCTGAACATCAGGAAACACTTTTACACTCTGAGGTTGACTGAGCAATCGCACAGGTTATCAGGGGAGTAGCAGTCTCCATCCTTGGAGGTGTCTGAGTCTCCATCCTTGTAGGTATTCAAAAGCCATGTGGACACAGTCCTGGGCAATTGGCTCTAGGTGGCCCTGTTTGCACAGGAATTTGAGCAAGATGACCTCCAGAGAGCCCTTCCAACCTCAACCCTTCTGCGGTTTGGTGATTCTCCCTCTTGTGTGTTTTGTACATTAAAGAGCTTCTGATTGTCTGGGGGTCTGAGAGGTGACCTGAACTATATCTGCAGTAGTAAATAAAACATGTGATAGTCCGGTCCATTTTTTAGAACCTGACACCAAGCAGTGCAGTTTAATTAATTCTATACAGCTCAACTTCATCAATACTATCTTTTAGGAATGGTCCCTGACTTAACTCCAAAAATGCCATGGCTTGGGCTAATGATAATCAGCAAAAAACAAAAAATCTACCAAGCAGTACACTAAAGTGATTAAATACTATGAGCAATCTCATATCAATGCTGGGCCAAATTTCTGGTCTTGTTCAGCTTAATGGTATAGATGTAGCTTTTCTATTTATAACAGAATGAAAGAATATATATAGCCTTAATTTCACTGTATTAATGTTTCACATTAATTTCCTTAGCAACACCATTTTCAGCTCTAAAGCCTCTTACTGATGCCCTTGGTTTAGTATCTAAAATATTTCCATTTATTATATAAGATTTTTTCATTTCCTACTCTGTTTTTTATGTAAGAGGCCACCAAACAATCAAGGAAAATTAGAAAAAAACATGGGTTTTCTTCTTGTTATCATTAGATTTGCATCTTTAAGTGCACACAGGGAAGAAATCTCTCACTTTTTAATGTCACTTCTATGTCACTTCTTCTATAGAAAAAACATTCATACATTAAATTTAAGGATTTAAAAGCTTTCTACTATGCTTTCAAGGCCCACTATTAAAAATTGAAAATACGATTAACAAAGTTGTAAGTATTTTTGCTTGAAATCTGTGAACATTTATATCATCAAAGCCTGAATACTTTGTTTTATAGGAAGGTGTTTTGTATGTACATCTAAACACACCCAGAAAGCACATCTATCAGTATGACAAAACACATACATTATGCGTCACTGACTAAAGGGAAATACACAACCTAATCAGGTGAAAGAAATATGAGGAATGCTGGCTAAAGAACAAGGACAGAAAGCTTTATATAATTTAAGGTGGACAGATTTGTAATTGTCACATTTGTCAAAGGAAATTAGCTCAATTTTATGTTTTATTTTGAAAATGTATTAAAATTCTTTGCTTTCTTGCTGGCTGCAGTGCCATAATGTTTAAAGATCCATGTTCTTATTATATTAGTCATGGTTTTGTCAAACCTAGTCTCTTCTTTCGCAGCGTCAAACAACGGTACAAGTTCTCCAAATACTCCAACACATGGATAACTACATCTTTTTAAATGATGAATGTGTATACTACAATTCTTGTTATGTAATACGGTTGATGTAAGACACAAAACTGTAATTCAAAACTATTTTGCTTATACATTCTATGCAGATCGTCACTTAGAAAGATGGATGCATCATCCTTTGGAGTGTCTGTTTTTCAAGGTACTAATCCATGTGAGCCTTTTCTCAGGCATAGCAAATTGTCCTTCAAGACAATAACCATGCTAATGGGAAAGAATACCATCATTTTCAGATGTAGAATAAGTATAATTTCATTGTTATTGCTTTTGTTGCATCCAGAATAATTCATTTAAGCTAATGTTGAGCAAATGAGTTATGGTTTGGCTGGGGTAATACTGTTTTGGATTTAGGATGAGAAGACTGCTGATCACACACTGATGATTTAGTTGTTGTTGAGAAGTGCTTACACTAAGTAAGTCAAGGACTTTTCATCTTCTGGTACTGCCCTGCTAATGAGGATGCTGAGGGAGCATGAGATGCTGGGAGGGGACACAGCCAGGAAAGCTGACCCTAACTGGACAAAGCAATTTCCTGTACCATATGGCATCATGCTGAACAGCATAGCTGGGGTGAATTGGCAGGGGGGGATCAGTGGGTGAGCGTTGGTGAGTGAGTGGTGTATTTTTGTATATTCTTTTATCATTGTCATTATTTTCTCTTCCTTTCCTGTCCTTTTACCTGTCTTTACCTCAACCCCTGCGTTTCACCTTTTTTTCTGATTACCTCCCTGACCCCACTGGGGGGAAGTGTGCAAACGGCTGTGTGGTGTTTAGCTGCCTGCAGGGTTAAACCAACAATGTCTTTGAAAATAAGAAGCCATAGTCCAGGGTATAGGTCACTAGAGTAGAAAGCTGGATTCTCATCCCAACTTTTACTTGACAGTTTGTAAAATCTGCATAAGATTCACTGCAGCTTATTTTCTGAAGGTATGACAAGAAGAAAAACAGCACCATTATTTTCTCAAGAGCTTTTGGGATTTAGAAGTGTGAAACAGAATGTGAGACACTGACATCCACAAAAATATTCTTGATGTTTTTGTAATCTTTGCCGCTATGGTTAAAATAAAGTTAGTTCTTACAAACAAGTATCAACTGACCAGAAACGCTTTATGATATATTCATATAACTTAACTCAATTTTTAAAAATATTTTAGCATTTATCAGGATGAAATATCATGGGCTTCGTTATCTAGATTCTTCCATTAACCAGAAAGTTTGAAGTCATTCAGTCAATAGTTGAAATTAAAAACCATTTTCTTTCTAGATTTTGGCTTCCCATGATGCTTTCATTTTTGCATAGGTTTCCTGATTATATTCCAGACCACTGCAGGCTGCTAGACATCATGTCATAAGTCACATTGTTCATCCTAGTGTGTTCGTTACACAGGTAATTATCTCGATTGCTCATGTCAAACTCCAGATCATCTATTTTTTAAAACAGGCATTTCACAGAAAACGTACTAAAAGGTATGAGTTCTTCTTAGCAAAAACTCCGTATCCTCTCTGTACTAGTGAAAACTTTCTTCAATCAAAAAACCCCTCACTTAAATAACAGAAACATTTACTTTCTCAGAAGATAATTTTAAGCCAGAGGTTATTTCAAGACTACAAACAACTGATTAAAAAACCACTGTACTAGGGAAGATTGCAGGATACAATCAATGTCCTTGGAATTTAAAGTGAAGGAACAGGCTGATAACAAGTCAGCCACCTGCTACCTTGTATGCAACAAATAAGTATTCTCAAAATCCAGCTTGATATTCAGCTAATGTAAATCATTGGCTTGGACCAAAAAACATAGTCCAGTTAGGAACTAGCACATGGGATTTCACATGCACTCTGTAATTATTTCTTTCCAATATTATGCATCAAAACAATAGATTAAAATAAAAAAGTAAACATATTTTCAGACAGAGTATACCCAAAACTGTTGCTATCTTGTCTTTTCTATATACAAATAGAGAGAAAACTGCCAATGTTGAAAGTTATGTTCAACCAGTAACGATGCCAGTGAAATTCACACACACTCAGCATATAGTGAAATTCTGCTTCCCACACAAAACACAATACACTGAATTCACAAACTTAAGTAAAAGTGGCAGGAAATTTACAATGTTCCCATGTGATTTCTTCCAGTACTACATTATGCTTATAGTTCAAACATCTTTCAAAATGTGCAAACTAAATTTTTCTTGCTACAGCTCAAACTGATTACTTCTTGTCTTTTATGCCCTGAACCTGTGGGGAAAGTCACCTCTTCTTCTTTAAAAGAAAAATTGTGTAAATGTGGGTAGTATTCATGTCCTTATTTAACATCTCTTATGTACAGTAAGCATTCATAGTTTCCATTTTATTTTTATCTTTTATATATATATACCATACTACCTCAGCCATCTCTTCTTGGTCTGTATCTTTCCTGAGGTTCATTTAGTGCCCAGAAGAGAACAGATCATTCCTGTCAGAGGCTTTCCAGAACTAGACACTATATTCGTATCACTTTGCAGATCCATATCTGTAGTTGCTCCTTCTAAATTAAAATACTTTGTGTTGTCTTGAAGAGCTTTGTATTATTTTCATATCGTATCTCCAATCTGTTAAGATAAGATGAATCTGAATCATTCCTCCAAAATAATTTAATTCTCTCCCAGTTTTAGGCAGTCTGAAACAGCAATATTTCAAGTAGTTAATAAAACTTTTTAATAACACAAGGTCCAGATGTCTATTTTGAAAAACATTCATGAAAACTACTTTCTCACTTTTGCACCCATGCTATAGTGCTCTTCTCAAGAACAGATCTCAATATGTTCTTTATAAGTAAGCCTACTGAAACAATGCAAAAAGCCTTTCTGAAACCAAGATATGATACCCACAATTTATTTCTGTAGAGAGGAAATTATTACTATTGAGGAAATTAAAGATAAATGTTTGGTTTATAAACCCCTTCTCCTTCTCTCTTTCTTACCTCTTCAAAGATGCAGTTTTATTTGCTTGGTATTAGACTTCTCGTATTTCATCTACCATTCAGAAATTACCAGTCAGGATTTTTCAGTGCTTTATTAATCCTCAGATGAAAGAGTTCTTCAAGGTCCTAATTATTTAATTATGGTTAATATGAAAAATTCATTTAAAGGAAAAAAAAACAAAACAAAACAAACAAAACACCAAACCCCACAATGTTACATGCCCCAGCTCTGAATCACTACATTCCAAGGACAGATGAGCTTAATTTCTGTTTTGTTACATTTAGGTATTGATGATAAGAGCATGTCAGGATCACAGTGGCTAGCATAGAAATCTCCACTGGCAATTTGGGCAACACAGAAAATATGGTGGAAGACAGGAAAAACTCAGGTTTAAAAAATGTGTAAAATGGAATTCTGTACTGATAAAATTGTATCCTGTTTGATTCCAAACCTGATAGTAGTACTGAACACGCACATTTTAAATCACTTTGTTTAATTCTCAACATTTAATTTTCTGTACATCTGAATCACAGAATTTGGTCTAAAAACCAATAGTTCCATGATGAAGCCTGATTTGTCTGGATTCATGCCTACTGTTGACTGATACCATGACTGTATCTTTCCTCAAAAACTGGAAATACTTAAAAGGGCTGTCTTGCATATGAATTCTCTACAGCCCACCACCAAAAAAGTCCATGCTGCAGCCTCTGCAGCAGACAAAATTATTTTCCTTTTTTTATCTATACTGTCCACAGTGTGTACATTATTTTTATGACTTCAGGAATTCTTTTCCTGCTAAAAGTCCAAATCAGACCATCTTGGTCTCAATAACTAAAAAGAGAACTCAGAGAGTGAATCCTGCAATCAAACATCTTAAATCAGGTGAGATGATCCCACCTTTGGAATACAATTATAAAGGACTAGGACAGTTCAATAGTTTCTGAACCATACTTGGTTTTCCCCTCTAATCATCAAGTTTAGTTTAATGGCAAAAGTCTTCCTGACACAAACATTGGAGACAGCTAAAAAGTAAAACTATCACATCCTAGCAGAGATTTATTTTCTCACCCTAGTTTTCACCTTTGGTGTCAGGAAATATACAGAGAGAAAGACAAGACATGGACAACTGGAGACTTGTCAGCCCAAAATCTTCAAACTAAATTCAATCAGTTCCTTCTGTGAGTTAATAACATGGACTGTGGGAAGTACCAGTAACAAAGTTTTACAGACAGAGGTAACCCTGGGATAACATAGCAGTGAGGTAACATAGCAAGACAATGTATTCAGCAGGTTTTGTTAGTGTGTACAAGACTCGGAAATGCAAGACAGGGTTAGAAAATCACCTAGAAGCTCATAAACAACTGCAGGATATCATGTGTGGAAGGACAACTTTGAATTTTGTTCACAGGAAATAGGATCTCTACTCGATTATCCCAGAAATTCAGCAGAAGGGTATGTGCATAATTAAGATGGGGAACTGACATGGAACCCACTCTTTGAGGAAAAAAAAAAGAAAAGCCACAAGAAAGAGAAACAGGACTTGTTTTTCTCACAAAATGGATCCAAATCTATCACTGCAGATTCGATTCATCTTATCAAAATGTCCTGATTAGAAAGTAAATAATCTTATCCCTTTTACCTGTCTAATAAAACAGCCTTTTTACATTTAAGAAAATTACTCTTGGCTTTTACCTGGTAAAGGCTTCTCTTCACCTAACAGTTCTTTTGCAGCAATGCAGAATGTGATTTTTAAAGCGGAGTTGCTACACTGCACTACTCTCTTCTGCAAGCATGTTCAATGCCTAAAGCCTTTTTTTTAAAAAAAATCACATTTTTTAAAATGAAAAGCATTAGTTTACCTTAAAAGTGAAATAATCTAGCTCACATTTAATGTGGAGTTAAAAGACACAACTAAACAAGGAAATAAAAATATAAGCCTCCATTCTTATGCTTTGGGGACGACAGAGTGCAGTTCTCACATAATCATGACCACACATTGTTTGGGATATTTCTGATTTGACACTGGCCAAAAACATAGCAGGATTTCAGTTTACCAATATGATTCCACACCAGTGCTCTGGGTCTGTCCCCTCATCATGCTTGGTTTACTGCTACAGAGCCAGGTAGAGCCTGATGGGGAGATAATGCAGATTACCTGGGTACCGTAGCCTACCTTCCTGTAAACGAATTTCTCTTTTAAAAAAGCCTCAGCAGCAGAATGAGGACCAAAATCTGTTTTACAGGAGATGAGTAGCACCACTGAATTTTCTGACTGAGAATCTATAAGACTGACTAACAGCACAGAACAAAACCCAAGTGTTACATTCAAACCAAACAAAGCTTGAAATCAAAACCTCGCTTTGACATGTCATTGTTCCGACTAGGTCTGAAGGCTTTAATAATTTACTCATGAAAAATGGCTTTATTAATATTTAAGCTCAAAGATGGGTAGGCATGTAGAAAATAACATTAAAGCCATGGGGTTTATTTCCTCCTCAGCCATGTTTTAACGTAAATATGGATAGAAACATATTACATTTTATATTTTCATCCTGCCTGGCACAGTAGGGCAAACCTAAATGACACCATCTACATGCTGTATCATGTAAGCAACTGCTGATTACTCTTAAATGTGACTGCTCTAATCTGTGTGCCTACCCACATGCACAGACACAGGGTTGATACTTCCCTGTCACGCAAATATTGACTTTCTCTGTATGCAATATCAAGAGAAGTTCTACAAATTCCTTAACATCTGAAATTAGATGTGTTTATTCTTTAGCTGAATTATAATCTAGGGATTTTTTTTTTCTTGAGATGTAATTTAAAATGAAAAACATTCATAAGAGCTAATTACTGTTGCTTCTGTTGATTTCCATCTCTGTTCAGACACACATGCAGCTCCCAGTCACAGGCAATCTTTTTGCCTCAGCCTCTGCAGGACTGGTTTTCAGTCACACAGACAGCTAGGCAGCAGAGCTAGATTTTTTTTTTCCCAAAACCTGATTCAGAAATATATAGCTGTTTTTTTCCTTGAGAGCATGAAGGAGGCAGTGGCACTGAACTTAAATGTACCTGTTAGCTGAAGTCACTCTGAAGTGCACTAATTTGCAATGATAACTATTGAGCAATGTTAGAAATTTCATGTTTCTGCAGACTGGCTGTTAATAGGTTGGTTGGGGTTTTTTTGGGGGGGAAGGGTCATTGGTGTTTAGTGATTTGTATTTATGTATATTTTTTTTTCATAAACACAAGGGAGGAAGGCAAATTACCCTGAAAAAAAAAAAAAACCCATAATGAAAACTCCTAAACCTTTAACCCTCTATCTAGGACTGAATCAATATAATTTTTTTTTATTATGTAAGCATCTTAAAATGAAAAAGGAGTATTTGGGGTGAGATGGGTGTGATCATCCAAATTAGTCACATCTATTCCAGGAAATAAAAGGGTGAGGGCACAGGCCCAAGCACTGGCATACACTTTTCCATAGTGTTTGGCTTTTAGTGGACTCCACATAGTAACATTAGCCTAGTCTTCCCTGCTGTGCCAGGACATAGCCTGGGGTATAGCTGAGCCCCAACAGACACTTTTTATACAGTCATCCTGGGAGTGTAAGAGAATCAAGGTGGAGGGATATAATCTGTGTTGTGCCTCAGGCCAGAGAACAAAATCTCTGTATCATTTTATTTACGAATCTGGCTGTAGCTGTTGAGTTTGTAGAGGAAAACATAAGGAATGTGATTGATAGTGGGATTTCTCCATGTTTCTTCCTTGAGACACAGAAAAGCCTTGATTTCCTCAACAGGGATAAACAAACCTAGGACTAGACTTAAGAGAACCCTACTTGGGAAAGTCAGGACCACTGAGCCATGTATTTTATACGTTAAACCACAGCACACAACTAAATATTACTTTTAGATCATCACATCTCACATGCATTATCTCAAGAGCTGTTTGTCTTTCTGCTTACTTGACTCTCAGGAAATAGCTATGAAACTGCATTTAATCTTAAATCAATTAAATGTTACCTTGAAAGTTTCTTTCCTGACATAGTCCAACAAACCCAAGGAAATTCAACTGTTCATCCCAGTGCAGAAGGCATGGATGAAGTTTTTCTTCTGAGCCGCTGAATTTACAGGGGTACAAAGATGATTTGCTGTATTCTATGAAGATAGAATTCCATACGAGACATTATCATATCAGTAATACTGCAGAACTACTAACAATATTTTAAAAAGCAAAGGAACAGCTCACCTACCCATGAATAAGGTACTAAAAAATTTTCCATATCTGCAAAGAAAGATAGGGATTGGCATTAGAAGGAGAAAGTGCCATGGAACACATATGTCCACCTCACCCCGGCCCTGGCAGGCACGGGGCACATGGAGTTGTCCCGCTGCCACCTGCAGCTCAGCAGCTGGCAGGGCAAAGCCTCAGGCAACTGCAAGAGGTATCGAGTGCTCTGCAAAAACATGCAGGAGCTGGAGCCACCAGCGAGGATTTACCGAGGTGTGAATGACCCCGGTGCTTTCTGGGTGAAGAAACAGTACAGATTATAAAGAGCAAAAGGGTCAAGAAGCAGCTGAAATCTCCAGGGAGACCTTATAGCAGCATCCCAGTACCTGAGGGAGAGGCTTAGATTTCTGTCCTGTGGGGGACACAGGATAAAAGTCCTGTGGGGAGACTTTTCACTGGGGCATGTAGTAGCATGTTTACAAACATTTTAGAATTTTATGATGAGTTGACCCTGGTGGATAACAAAGCCACTCCATCACTCCCTACCTCAGCTACTCAGGAGAGGAAATGTAACAAAGGCTCTTGTGTCACAATAAGATCAATCAGTAATTACTGTCACAGACAAAAGAGACTTGACTCAGGGAAATAAATTTAATTTCTTACCAATCAAATCAGAGGGAAAGGACTTCTCACACTCTTGACCTGCTCCAGTGTGGCGTCCTTCCCCCTAGATACAGCTGTCCACAAACTTCTCAACATGAGCACCCCCACATCCCACCTCTTCACTGACCTTGGTGTCTGTAGAGTTGCTTTGCTTCTCTCTCCACTTCAGGTCTTTTAGAAGTTTCTTTTCCCCCTTCTTACATACATTTTCCCAGGGGAGATGTACTGTCCCAGTCGCTGATGGACTCAGCTTTGGCCAGAGGTGGGTCCATTCTGTCACCTGTTGTCAGACAGAGGTGGAGCTGTTGGTAGCTTCTCACAGAAGCCACCCCTGTAGCACACCCACTACCAAAATCTTGCCACACAAATCCGAGAGGAAAAATGTGTATTCTGTATGCAAGACTAGGTGACATCTTAGAGGCTGATGAAATGTATGCAACTGTAACTAAGTCAATGTAAGCCAGAAGGAAGAAGTAAATCAGGAAAGAAAACCACCCCCATACTTGAAGCTTTATATCCAAAATTTTTTTGTGATTTTATTCTTTTAAATCTTATTTGTTTAATAATGCTCATACAGTTATAAAAGATACAGCTCCCTCCTTAAGAAACTTAATTGTTTTTATATAGCTAATTATTATCTGTCCAGAAATTATTAACAGAAATGCTTGAAGAAAAAAGTTATTGAAATAGAAAAAGCAAGATCTTGTATTTTGAGTAAAGAATACACTTACGTTTTTATTAGATGGAAATCTTACAAAATATGGCCAAGGAGCCAATGCCACTAAAAGTTAGACACAAATCCCATAGCTCCAAAAATTCATTTTTTATGTTTTAGTTCTAGTTAGCATGGTTTTCATCATGCATAAGCAAAACAACATCAGGCTAAGTTTCATCCAATGCTGAATCACCAAGTGGTAAAAACAAAGCAAAAATAGTGAAAAATACCAGTGAGAGGTGAAGCTGCTTTATATAATCTCCCTCAAAATGATAAAATTTTTTAAAAGATGTTTCCTAAGTATTCAGCTGCTTCTTAAACACATTTTACTACAAATAACCATAGGAATCTTTGCCATCAATAAGCATAATGTGCTTCTATGTGCTACAGCCATTCTTATTTCAGATATGTCTTCAGATATGGGCTGAAAAAATACATCTTAAAAGCAAAGAAATATACATCTTTAAAAGCAGAGCAAAGGAAAGCCTATTGTCTGAAAAATCATACTTTCTACATAGGACTTTTGTCAAGGAATAGTGAAACTACAGCTAGTACAAAATACTAATAAAAAGATAATTTTAAAAAATAGCCCTATTCAGAAAAAAATTATGAGCAGGTTTTATATATTCATGTATAGCTGCTTTTACATTTCAAGAAAGAGAGTTTTTCTAACATATTGAGCACTGATAAAAAACAATAAAAGATCAGTTTCTTCAAAATTTATTTACAATTGGTAAAGATTCAGGTAAGAAGTCACTTAGACCCCAGTGACAAATTTGATAAGTTTCCACTAGAACTAACAAGTATAATAGTTTAAAAACAAATTCAGATTGGATGATACGCAATTTCTCAACAGCTTAGGCAGTTATTTTAATATCATTGCTTTTTAAGTATTATGTGGCAAAACAATTATTAATCTATAATAAAGTTTAAAAAATATTTAGGCAGGCGATCAAGGTTATGGCATTTCATGTGGAAAACAATATTGAAAACTTTCTTTTTCTTACTGTTTCCTTTAAATATGGAATAGTCATATTTTAAAACCAAATCTCTCTCTAGTTGTCTTAGCTTCACAATTTGCTTGCATTCCATTTTCCATTGCTATAACTGAGAGATAAGATATCAAAATGATTTTATGGAAAACCCTATTTTTTAAATCTGAGTATGGACTTTTTTGTCACCCGCATATTTTCACACAGTTATCATAAACCTAATTTTGTAACTCTGTTTTCAATATTCTTGTCTATCTTAGAATCACTGGCTGACTGCTAAATCCAAATTATCATGAACCAAGTCTGGCTTTTATTTCTCTACCCAGCTGCACAGAGCTGTTTCACTGTACAAGCTTCAAGTTCATTCCTCACAGGAGCTACAAACTGTGCTGCTACAAATATAATGAAAAACTGTAACAGAGACTGGCCAGGAAGAAAGTATTACCTCCTACCTTCAGTAGCACATTTACTTAACACTGCAGCAGGAGGAGGCACATATCCAGTTTTAGTCAAGATATTTGGATTATAATACACCAAGATGCAAGAAGATTTTTATTTCTCAGATTTGTCAGAATCACAATTTCAAAGTGACATATTTAAAGAATGTCAATGATAATTTTAAAGTTACCTGACTGTCTTAAAGAACTTCTCATTTGTTATAGAACATGCTACAAAAATTGAAACCATCTGCTTATGAAATCAAGTATATATCTATTTTATGGTTCTATGTGACAAGAATAAACCACTCTTATTTTTCTCCATTTTGTCTTATTTCTGGCATTGTTCCTCAGCTTGCTCTCTCGTTCTCCTCACAGTCTCTCATCTTCAGCTTTTATAACTTCAGTTTTCAAGTCCATATACTCCCTGGCTAGTTAGCCATCTTCTTCCTTTTCACTCTTTACCTGCATATTTGATTATATATCTGGGAAATGATCTCTCATATACCAAAACAAAAGGCAGCCTGAGCACTTTCTTTAGCAAGATGTCTCCATCACTTACCTCTCTGTTGTGTTCTTCCTTTGGAGAAGGTACATGACCAGACTTAATTCAACAGAGGAGATGGCAAAAACCCCAAGTCTGAATACATCAGTGAACTGGAAATCAAGAAACAGGCTTTGACAAATGCAGCACAAATGTGCTACAACAGGCCACAGTCCAGTTTCAAGGCAAATTCAGTCCCATAACATCTTAAAACTCAAATCTTAAGCTACATTTCCTTCTAGTTTGGATTCTGAAATTCCTGAATAACCCCAAATAAGAAACCAAAATATACTTTTAGCCACCTCTAACAAACATCTTAAAGTTAAAGCAATGTTTTTCACAATGAGAGTGGCTGAGCACTAGGATAAAAAATTCCCCTACAACCTGTGGAATCAATGTTTCTGGAAATATTTGTATCTCAGATGGAGAAGTTCCCATACAACCTGGCTCAGATTTGGGAATAGTTCTGCTTTGAGCAGTGGGTTGAACTAGATGACCTCTAAAGAAATCTTCCATCCTCCAACCTAAACTACTTTATAATTCCTTTGCACCTGAGAGATGGGTGGTGAAGTTACCATAGACATGTCTTTATTCCTATCTGCTTCTGCTTGGAGACAGCAAGGAAGATGGAAAGAATATAGTAAGGTTGTGGATTCTAAGCATCCAGCTTCTAAAATAGATTGAGAACTACTTTTACTTCATCTGCCAAGAAGCAGAATATGTAACATGAGACACTGGAGCACAGCAGTAAACCTGAACCAGAAATACCAAACCTGATTACTTTTACCACAGACAACTTCAGCCCCTGAGGACTCTGTGGCTTTTCTGTCTGAGAGGGAACACATGAACTCTGAAGAACCCAAACCAAGTTAAATGTAACATTTATTAGCAAAATATGCAGTTATTTTCATGAAGGCCTAGTTTCACAGCAGATAAAGACCAAGTCAGAATGGTGTGTACAACAAACACACTGAACTGCAGCTCTTATAGTTTGAGCTTGTGCAGGTTGAAGCTAACCTGAGAAGCATGGAACAGACCAGTTTTTAAATTTTTTTACTTGAAAGTGCACAGAAGACAGTGAATTATAAAAACTACCTTCTTTTTTCAAAGAATTTTGGGTTTGCTTTAATACTGTAGAAGCCTATATTCAAACATCTCTCAAGAAAAACAAGGTAGAGAAACAAAGTATGTTAGCTCTGAAATGTCACCTTAGGAATTAGATTACCTGAGCCCTCTCATTGCAGTACCTTTTCCTATTATGGTTTATGGTGACAGGTTTAAATTATAGGCTGCAGTTGATTGACATGAACTAATTTGACTCATAAATGCAGACTGTAGAAAAGAAATAGAGTATTTCAGGCCCAAAATGGATTTTATTCCACCTCAATTAAGAGAAAATGTAAAGCAAATATGAGGAAAATAGCTTTCAATTTACCATAAAAAAATAAACCCACTGGTTTATAAGATCAGCTTTTAAAACAAGAAAGGGACCATTTGAGAGTATTGTTCATTATTCAGTACGTGTTTCTATATTTATCATACAAATTCCATGAAATTATACTCAGAAAAGTCTGTTCATTTTCAGCTGCTTGAGCAGTAATAAAAAAGGCCAAACTAAGGGCACTGTACATGATACGGGCAGGAATTACTTCTTTCCAGTTTAATATGGATCTTTCAAGCGAATATTAATCCTTTGGCAAAAACCAGCTTGGGGGATTATTTCTCAGCAAGTAGCAAAAATCTTGCAGAGAAAAGAAATATTTAAATACTAGTAAATTACACTGTTTATGTGACGATTTCCTGCTTCACTGACAAAGTCTTTGAAGGGAGAGAACATGAACAGTCTGACCTAACAAATCAGGCTGTACATGCAGAATATGTATAAGGTTTATATCCTCTGTGATGGGAAAAATAAGGATGTATTTCATATATACTTACTTGCAAATTACACCTTGTCCTTGCCATGACTGTTGCAACAGATTCAGCCTCCATCAACCTATCTGTGACTAGAAGGAAATCGATGTATGTTAATAGAAATAAAGCAAATGCTGACTAGAAACAGCTGATTATGTTTCAGAAGCAACATAAAGTTAGACTATATCATTCTTACAATTTTTTTCCTGTTTTGCTATATAGAAATACTATTAAACCAGGCTTAACTCCTTAAAGTATCATGGGAGTGGGAATTGCACTGTCCTCAAGCCAAATTCTTTGACTGCTGAAGTTTTGTAGTACCAGACCTTTTATTTTATTTCAATCCAAACAAGATCACAGATACAAAAAGGGAACTCAACACAGATACTTTAGCTTCAAGAAGAAAATTATTCACTGAATTTGTGAAGAAAAAAACCCCATACAATATTCAACAGTCTTGTTCCACTGGAGGGAAAGAGATGTTTTGGTTTTGGAAACTGTCCTTTTCCGTTTCTGTGATCTGAATATACCCTTGGATATTTTCAGGCAAAATGCTTTTATTTTTTACTCTTTTAGTCAAATTGGTTTGGCTTAATTTTCTATAGCAAAATCCATAGCAACATTGGCTTTGTAAGGTGCAAAACTATTGAAGCCTACCTTTGATTGCTAAACATAAAATATAGCAATATCTTCCATTTAAAGTTTTTAATTTAAAGGGGTTTTTTGCAGAATTTGTCTCAAAAACTTCACATTTAGTTAGCATGTCTGAAAGCTTCTGGAGAACAAGCTTCTGAAGATATAACTAGTTAGCGTAAGACGAAAAGAGACTTTTGATGTGCAATCTAAAAACAAACAAAAAAACCCCCTGCAAAACAAAAACCCCAAACCAAGCAAAAACCCAAACTGTGCCACGTAGTTTATAGATCAAACAAATGTATTCAATATAAGAAGAGAAAAAGGTTCAAAGGTTTTAAATCACAGACTTGTCATGGTTGGAAAATACCTTTAAGATGACTGTGTCCAACTGGCAACTAGTATGGGTGCAGTGATCTTCAAACTAACCCTCTAAACTGTGTTTTCAGGGAGCTCTTACTACCCTGATGCAGCAGATATTGAGTCCTCGGGAGCCAAATAAGGCTGCACCTGCAGTCCAGGGAGGAGAAAGCTATTCTGTTTCACCAGCCTGGTATAGGTGCGACATAGCATTAAATTCATAAAATAGATTTATCTAAAGAAAAAGATCTACGATGCAAAATTAAGTCTTTGTGAAGATTAAGAAATGACCCTGAATTGCTCTGGTCAGGCATCACTATTTCAAACTTTACAGCCTAGAAGACAGAAGCACTTTGCTTTCTCCAGTGATCTGCATCACCTCTACTGGTTTGTTCATTTCATCCTGATGTTGCTAGAAGTGAGGAACAGCCAAGCTGAGGTTCACAGGAAAAACTGAATAAATGGAAAAAAAAAACAAAAACCAAACCAAACCAAAACCCAAAGCATAGGTTCTGGAAATATTGAGCTCTTTCTACCAGAGTTCTTACTGAACATGGTATTTTGTGTCAGTACCAATGGCTCTGTGACCTCCTTTGAAGTCAAGTTTGTGATTTAGTTATGGCATTTTGGGACAAGATGCAACTGGAAGTCTATGGTCAAAGAATGGGAAAAAAAAGTGACTGTTCAATGGTATTTCTAGGTTGTCTTCAGCAGATTTAATTGAATATAATTTTTTGTTCAAAGCAGTAGCAAAGATGAATATCCTGCGAGTCTGTACACACATCTCATTGACAAAAATACCTTGCTCCTGAAGCTCAAAACTTTCAAATCATATAGAGGCTAAGACAGTAAAAAAGATTTGGTAAATAAAATGACAAGTCATGACTACAGCTACTAAATAATTACTCTAGGTAGATGATAGCCACGAGAATAAGAAAGCATTTCAATTATCCTAGCTTGTCATAAGAGAAATAACAATCTCAAAAGTAATACAGAGTATGCTAGATTAAAAATTTTGTTGCCTTCCTGCCATTATTGTCAAGAAATTTATAACACAGCATTCCCCCACAGCCAGAAGCTATTAGAAGGCTGCTAAATTATAGAAAGCCTCTGGAATTCACCCTTTCTCCCTCTGCCTTAGAGAAACCTCATACCATGACTTCCAGGGCAAGAGCTAATGCTGGTCTTCTGCCCCCAGGGTCTCTGGCAGGGAAACTGAAAAGATGCCAGAAGTGACCAATGCTTAAAACACAGGAAAAGCAGGATTAAAGTCATCCATCCGGTAACAATGCCCTAATGAAGCAAGAATGTGACATGGGGAGCCTGAGAAGGAGGTATGCAGAGCTGAGACATTACAGAAAACTGAGCACTTGGCTTGGGAAAGGTTGAGTGCAGGTTGCTGAAGCTCTGCAGGACTTCTCTGCAAGAATGGGTCTTGCTTGCATTGCAGAGCTGCTTTGTGCTCACAGTTTTAAAAATTCCTGTTTTTGCAAGCAATATAATCCATAGCTGCAATAGGAGTGGATGTATTTGTCAGCATGTCTGCTGAGCACAGTTAAATGTGCCATTCTTAATTAGGCTGTCATCTTCAGGTAGGCTCAGGTCAACTAACACAATCATAATCCATAGTTCTGTGTAGGAAGATAAAAGCATATTCAGAGACAACCAAAACACAAATAAACAAGAACAAGGATCTTTCATTTTGGCAGCCATGGGTCATTAGTTTTACCCTATGATGACATTAGGAAAAAAAAAAAAAACAAAACCCCATGTGCTTGGGAAAATAACACCAACTGGCAGCCATGGATTACATGCAGCCCCAAGATCACTGCTTCCCTGCTCCCCTTCCAGGGAACTGGTGGAATATTCACAGAACATCGTCAACCATCTGGAGAAGTTCAACAACATTGCTCTGGAGTCTGCTTTTACAGCCAATGCAGACTTCTGTAGTAATAATCTGTCCCATTTTATTTGTTTTATATCTTTCCATTTAAGATTAAAGTCAGAAATGAACCTACCAAATTTACTTCTAAAACAGGAAAGCCCATGGCATAGCTTCCATTGCCAGTGGCTCTTTAACCAGAGGCTGAGTAATAGAATCATAGAATTCATTGGGTTGGAAGGGACCTCTAGAGGTCATCTAGTCCACCCTTCCTGCAGTGAGCAGGGACCTCTTTAACTCGATCAGGTTGCTTGAAGCCCCATCAAGCCTGACCTTGAATGTCTCCAAGAATGGTGCCTCCACCACCTCTCTGGGCAACCAACCTCACAGTACAGAACTTCCTCCTAATATCCAGTCTAAATCTACCCTACCTAAGTTTAAGACTACTGCCCCTTGTCCTATCACTACACACCCTTAAAAACATTCCACCCCCAGCTTTCCTGGAGGCCCCTTTTCAGATACTGGAAGGCTGCTATAGGGTGCACCTGGCATCCTCTCCTCTCCAGGCTGAACAAACCCAGGTCTCTCAGCCTGTCTTCATAGGGGAGCTGCTCCACCACTCTAATAATTTTTGTGGCCATCCTTCAGACCTGCTCCACCAGATCCATGTCATTTTTGTACGTCAGGTAAGGTCTCACCAGAGCAGAGCAGAGCAGAGCAGAGCAGAGCAGAGGGGCAGACTCACCTCTCTCAGTTTGCTGGCCCTGCTGCTTTGGATGCAGCCCTGGCTGTGATCATTCCTCTGGGCTGCAAGTGTGCATTATTGGCTCATGTCCACCAGGACCCTGTAGTCCCTTTCCACAGGGCTGCTCTCTATCACATCATCCCCCAGCCAGTATTGATAATGAGGATTTCCTCTACCTAGGTGCAGGACCTTACACACTTGGCCCTGTTGAACCTCATGAATTTCACATGGGCCCACTTCTCCAGCTTGTCCAGGACTTTCTGGATGACATCCTGTCCCTCTGTCATGGTGACTACACCAGTTAGCTTAGTGCCATCAGCAAACTGCAGAGGGTACACACAATCCCACTGGCTATGTCATTGATGAAGACAGTACTGGTCCCGTTACTGAAACCTGCAGGACACCACTTGAGACCCTTCTTCATCTGGACATCAAGCCATTGACTGTCACCCTCTGGGTGTGGCCATCCAGACAATTCTGTATCCACAATCACATCCATCAAATATTTTCTAGCTTTTCTGGAAATTTTCTTTTATTTTCGTAATTTATGACCATATTAGTGGCTTAAGATTCCGACCTTCAAACAGCTACTTCTGCTATGAGAATCCAGCTCTGCTATATTCCACAGATTAAGTGGAACCCATTTCATTCCAAAAAAGTACAAAATCTCCCTGAGAGGTTCCAGTGGAACATGATCCAAAAATAAAAACTCACAACAGTATTAAGACTGCATTTAACAGGTCAAAATTCATTTTAGGTAACCAGGTAAAGGGAAACTGCAATTATAACACTTTATTTGAATACTGGTTCCTTTCTAAAATAAAAACAAGCTACTGGCACTTCTTGAGTATCTCTTTATAATTGGTATTGATTTGATATGCTAACCAGATAATATTTGTAACAAGGGCAAGTTTGTAGGAAGAGAAATACTGAGAAAACCATTTTTCTTCAAAAAAAGAGAAAATATCTAATAAGATATTTATGTCATATTAAGAATAAAAAAACCTCATCACTGAATGCAGAATCCTTAAAACCAGGTTTTTTTCTGACATTTGCAGATTAAGAAATACTAACAGAAATTATTGAATATTCACTTGCAAAAAAATTGAAATTAACTGCAAAGTGAAATTAATGTGCTACAGCATTTAATAAGTATGTTGCCAAGTCTATCCTAAGCAAAAGTTTAAATATGAAATATAAATAACTACAATATAATACTTAGATGTTACAGTGCTTCTCATCCAGAGTTCTTAAAGTATTGTAAGAGATGCTTTTTTAACAGCTTTAATTTACCAAGCAACTTGGTAAAACCAAGACTTTGAATTTGCTTGAGTCTAAATAATGCCCACATAGATATGCTATCACACATTTGATATATACTATATTTTTTATTACTTATCCACAAAACTGAATAGAATCATTTTACCAGGGAGCTAATATTGTTGTTATTAATTATATGGAACACAACAGCATGAGAGAAACAAAGGGGAACTGCTTTTCCTTCCAAATTGTCATCTCTTGTGCTGCATTTTCAACAACATCTTTTCTCTAAATTTTCAAAAGCTAGCAAAAATAATGTCTTTAGCATGAAAAGTCATTGCTTAAACACAAATAAAATCATAATTGTCACATTAACTGGATATACTGAAGTGCTTTTCACACGGGAAATGGACGTTTTACTTTATTTTCAAGAGTTTCATATAGCTTTGGCTAAGCATGTATACTTAAGCTTCCAAAAGCAGAATACTCATCTTTTTCTTTGTGGATTTGTTTTTGTGGTTTGTTTTTTTTTTTAATTTTGTATTTTGGGGGTTTTGGTTTTTTGTTTGTTTCTAAGGTTCTTTACATCGTGACACTAATTTTGAAGGTCTTACGAAGATGATTCATTTCTCACCTCAGAAATGAACAAATTGCATACACAAACAACAAAGATCCATCACAGCACTGGTTACTATTAGAAGTTAAAGCACAGACAAAGAAGATCAGGAGCTTATCTATTCTGGTAGGTCTGCATTCTTCCTCTGCCTCAACTCCAACCATTTCCTAGACTTCTTCAGACAGCATGGCACAGAACCATGGTCTGGTTAAAATTCTCTAGTAAGAGTCTGAAAGATCCATCGAGGGAACTGTCCCATGCAGAACCAATTGAAGTGCTTACACACCAAATCTGAAAGGGAGTTTGGGCAGTCTGAAGTGTGAGCTGCCCAGCTCAGTGTTTACCTGCACCCCAGTGAGGCTGCATGTGCTTGTAAATACTACTGAGACGGGATTGCTCTTGGTAGCTATACGATAGATGAAAGGTGTCATCAGGAGGACAGAAAATGATCATGTGTGCCTAAGTTACACCACTGAATCACAGAATTATCAAGGTTGGAAGGGATGTCTGGAGGCCACCTTGTTCATTCTGCACAATGATTGTACTGATGCTTGGTGGGGCTGAACCAGAAGTCTGCAAGGTTTCAGCCCCTGATGCAGACAGGTCTGCAGCTGTGCTGCCAGCCAGTTTACTCTGCAGCTATCTCAGTTTCACTCCTCTTACAGAAGCCCAGCACCAGTTTTCTAGAAGAATTAAAGCATGGAAATACATGCGAGCGTCACAGAATGACACAAAAAGCAGATTTCTAAGTAAATTCCTCCTTTTTTTTTGAAAGAATTTTTATCTTTCTTGCCCATGTGCTCTTCACTCCAAGGCTCCTGCCCTGGTAGGCAGCCACTTAGCTAGCAAACTAGCTGGGTTTTACAGGACTTCACGTGTTTATAACTATTACAGCTGTCTCACCTTTACAACACAGCTATTGTTAACAGAAACACACCCAAATATTATGAACCAAACATGAAAATCAAACCAGTCATATCTTCTTACTCCCAAACAGATTCCAGTATATGTATGGAGTGCCTCTGCCCCTGGAGAGGTCTCAGGAGCAGAGAAAAGACGGCATTCCTCCTCTGTCAGGTTTCAGAGCAGCTGAATCAGTTAATCTCTCCTTGCAATTACATCTTTCTTCTCCTTTCTCTTGTCTACTTAACCTCTGGATCAATGACTGCTTTTTGTGACTCAGGACACACACTACACAATGTGTCTGGACGCCAAGTGCATGACAGGAGAGGAGCTGGGGCTTTCATTGTTCCTCCCAGCTCACTTTCTCAGGGGTGACTTATGATGTTTACAGCTCTGCTCTCCTGTTGCAGTCAGAGGTCTTTCCTTCAGGATAGACTCACCGGGTGACTGCAGGTTCACAGTTCTGAAGAACAAAATAGAATTCATCCCCACAGGACAGAAAAGCATTTTCTTACTTGCCCTCCAGGATGGGAGGGTCTCCATGAGCAGATATAACAGCATTAGTTTGATGCTACAGGATTGCTGCTGTATCAAAGAAAAATGTCAGGTTTTTTGCTAAATATTAACAAACAGATTTCTTAAAGTTATGGTACTAATAGTCTTTTTCTGTGTCTTAGCTCATAACCCAAAGTGAATCTTATATTTTGGACCACCCTCAGTTATAAAGCTGCAATAACACAGCCTGATTTTAGCGAGCAATGAAATCTCTAACTTGAAACTTGTATGTAAATAGTTCTCATGAGTACCTGAAAGCCTGTTTGTTTTTATTTCAGCAGAAAACTGTAGCAAGTAGGAAAAATAATTCAAAAAATAGCTTTGAAAACTGTCCATATAAATTAAAAATTAAGAGAGGAGATTGTGGTTGAACAATGATCATCTACCTGACTTTACATGTGAGTAAAAGAGCCTTGTAGTGTAGAATTATGTCTGTGTGCCAACACAGAAAGGCACTGAGTCTAAAATAACATTAAATTAGATTTAGGATCTAGAGGACAGAATTTTGGAAATCAGCTTAACCGACAAGATGTTACTCTTTGCATTTAGTGCAGAAACTTGTATCTGATAATTACAAAAGGTTTGTCGCTTAAGAGAAGAATAGTAAAAATATAGAACAGTTAAAGAAATCATCTTTTTCTAAATATTTTTTCAAGTAGTCAATTATATATGTTAAAAAATAATCTGCATGACTTTGAAATATTGGTATTTCTATGCTTCTCTGAAAAAACAAAAGCACTCTGTTCTCTACTTAGAAGATCTACCCCCAGCAATAAAATCACCTCAGTGTCTTCTTTTACAGCGCTTTCAGCAGCATAAGTCTCTCACCATTAGGCATTTTTTATAGTTATGAATCAGTTCCACATTCTCCTAAATGTCATTATATTTCTGAAAACCTAAGTGACAAATCAATAGACTCAGCAATATCTGCTCAGCCTACTGAGAACTATCCTTATCCAGCATCCAAGGATCAAGTTAGCCTTTTCCACCACAGCGTGTTGCACTGCAAAGTCTTGACCTTATAGATAGGATTTAGCTCCACGTTATGACAACCAAATATTGTTCTATACAAGATTTTTATACAAGACAGAATCATGATTCAGAGTAATGAAGTCAAGAGTAAGATATCTACATTTAGATGCCAGCACAGAGATATTCACAAGAGCACAACTAGTAAGGTGATTCAGTATCATGCTTACTGAAAGACACAAGTCAGAGTCTCAAAGCACTTTTTAAAATTAAGGCAATTTCAAATACATTTGTCTGGAAATAGAAATGCAGCACTGGGTTTACTTGTAAAATTCCTCCGAATGATGGAGATGACTTCCCTCTAAACCTTCTTTTGAAAGATACTATTCAAAGTAGTCTGTGGAAAAAATATTTTCACAGCCTAGAGAGAAGGCAGCGTTGATTACACCACGTGACTCCACCAGTCAGAGTACTGTCACCACTTCACTGTTGGATGAAGGATGGGGAGAAGCACTGTTTTGTGAATCAAATGCTTCATTTCAATTGTTACTCTTAGAATTGCCTGAGGAAAATTGGAAACACTTCATCTAGTGAAAAATAGAACATTTCATGTGACAAAACGTTACTAGAAACCTGAAAAATGGAAGACTTCTAAATACATTACAGGTTTGTTACATCAATAGCAAATGTATATTTTGTGTAGGAGAAAACACTGCTGACTTGCTTGAATTTATTCCATGTAATTAACTTCTTCCCTGGCAATGGGAACTTCCAGCCAAATGATTCTTTGTTCAACTTATTCGTGGAGGACTTAGTTTGTCTAACATTTACTTTGCCCCCTTTCATGATGCTATTTTAAGAGGCTCCTGGCTATACCAGATACTTGCTGGCTGACTGAATTAGTGCCTTCAAGGGAAAATGCACAATTCCAATTTTACAACCAATTTTGGCTGAAGCACTAGACCAGGGAACTGCTTTTTTTCAGAAATAAGACTGTATGTTTTAAATCATTCACATAACTGCTGGCTCGGCTCTGGGTTTTTCTTTTCTTCACCTTCTTTGATTTGTAGGAAAGAATGGATCACTAAGAGTATCCCCTGGATATTCCTTTTTCAAGATCCCTGAAGTCATGTAATTAGTTCCAGCATAAAATTTTTTGTTTTACCACAGATGGCAACTTCACCTTCAAAGGTCCCTTGCACAACTTCACTTACACTAAAGACAAATGTGGAACACAACAGTAAACCTGATTCTTCCTGCGTACTTTTCCACTGGGTTCTCTTTACAGGGAATAGATTTTCTACTCTTGCTCTTCCAAGAGAATTTTTACTTAGATATGTCTGTGTCTGGTCAACTTTACAAAAACATCAGTAATGCGTTTTTCAGGCAGACTCAGCTGTAGTTTGGAGTGGTGTCATAGATTTGGATATTTTTGACCATATATTCTGCATTCAAAATATGAACAGCGCAAAATTTACTATTTCCTATATCATGTGTGGTAAAGTACTTCTGACCTTTTACTGAAGAGCAATACGCTTAGTGGCAATGCAATTAATTTTAAATGTTGAGGCCCAGATCTTATGCAGATCCAGACTGGCTCTTGTAACATTTTCAATGGGCCCATTCCCACCCTGAGCTGTTCATGGTGTTTTACCACCTTGCTCCTTCTGACTGTTTATAAGCCAAGCACACTGGGTGCTATCACTAGTAAATACAAATAAGGAATAAATGGTACATGTGCAGTGTGCATCTCCAAATGCATTTTTTTTTCTCCTGCAAAAGAATCCTTAGGACTGGCTTCTCTATCTATCCTGCCCGCCTTGAATTATTTCTGCATGGCACAGATAGCAGTAGATGACATACTTGGGCATAAAGCCAGCATAGCAGACCTTTGGGCTCTTCTGGGACCTCCAACCAGAGCCAGGTAATTAAAAAGAAGTCCCTGCAAACCTGCCTGACATGGTAGAACCAAAGGGGAGCTTTCAGGCAGCACAGCCTGACAAATCTTATTCTCTTAAGCCTTTCTGAACTGGTAAATTTAAACTGCTGACAGCAAAAAATAATTGCTACATGTTAATGAAACCCAACTGTTTGTAAAGTCCAACTCCATTTCCCAGCTCCATTTTCCACAATGTAAACATTCCTGCAAATCTACATTGCATTGCACAGATGGTCTCTCCAAAAAAACACAGCAACAAAAATTTCTCATTGTTATACGTTCCTAGGATCCAGACACACAGAAGGTTTATTTGCCACTATGGAAAGGTAAGATTGAAGAAAGGCTGTTTCTCAGGTAATGAAATCATCTTTTATTTCATCTTTTCTTTCACAAGGGTGGCAGTTACCCTGAATCTCACTAGGTGTTCAGCAGAAAATAAAAAGGAACTTTCTTTCCAGAAGCATCAGCACTTCTAACTAGTTTGTGAAACTAAACACGTTTCTCATGGCTATTTTTGACTTATCTTAACAACCTGTCCAAACTCATGTAAATCATGGCCACAGTAACCTGATGAGACACGTAGCTGCTAGCTCTGTATTCA
Organism: Florisuga fusca; assembly: GCA_038090715.1. Taxonomy (NCBI): domain Eukaryota; kingdom Metazoa; phylum Chordata; class Aves; order Apodiformes; family Trochilidae; genus Florisuga; species Florisuga fusca. The sequence continues at coordinate 1,802,459 of JAAWXA010000029.1, read as the reverse complement.
GAAGAGCCAAGAGAAGTTATTCCTCTTCATGGGACACAGCCCTGGGGGAGGGTGGTGAAGGGGGGAAACAGGCAGACAGTAGTCTCAGATATTAAAAGCTCTGGTTTTAAAAGCACTCCTGTCAAAACAGTACTTACTTTTATAGATCTAATCCTCATCCAAGTCTGAAATGTAGCTAAGCAGCACCTGCTTAATGCAGCACCCATCTACTGGGGCAGACAAGTAGTCCTGGGAAGTTTGAAGAGTTTTTGTGAAGAGACTTGTGTTACAACAAAGACTGGAGAGAGCTTTCAGAGAATGCTTTTTTAGTTTCCACAGCTAAATCATGCAAGTGTCTTTTGTTTCTACCAGAACAGCCTCTATGAGTGTGGACATTCACTACAGATCTACCTTTAATATTTGCACCCCTGCTGGAAGTTTTGAAAGTGGTCATGGCTCATGCTCAATGGCTTTGCATCAAAGAGGTGCAAATCCAAACTGGCTGCTATGCTGAGGTGCCCAGCTGATGGAGCAGAAAATCTGGAGAGTGTCAGTTCAAGGTGACATATCTCTGGCCAGCTGGAGTTACTGCCTCCTCACCCCAGCTGTACACATCCCTAGCAGTCTCTCAGCATGCTACTCAGCACTTCCTTCCTTTTTCACCAAACCTATTAAACCATTTAACTTGTAATTGCTTTTGTTCCTCTCACATTGCACATATTGTACTGCATCTATTCCACATGGCTCAGTGTGTTCCTGGGGTTTTCTTCAGCATGGTTTGATGGTTCTGTTGGGGCCTGCCTGTGATGAGACCCACCAGCACATTGGCCACGCAATCTCTCCAGCCTGTGTAAAAGGTGAATACTGCATATCATTCTCCCCTTGGCAGGTAAGTCTGATGCTCTGTACTCACAGCAGGTGGCACTTATGACAGCATAATAAACAAAAAATGAGCCACAGAAAACTTTGTAGTACAAGTGAGTGTCCAGAGTGCAGGAAGAGATGAGGTTGCATAGAAAAGTCGTTTTTTCATTCTCAGTGACATTTTTTCTGTTTGCTTAGAGAAAACTAAGTTGGAAAATGGAGATACATTTGTAGAGGCCTCTCTACAGCATCTGTAAAAAAATGAGTGATGCTGAGGCTGTTAACACCACCTACATGTCAGCCAGTTCCAGCCATTTGTTTCAACGTTTACATAATAGAGAAACATACATTAATATAAATAGCAACTACCAACACACTGAATGTTCAGAAAGACCAATCTTATCTCTGCAGAAGTCTGTGGATTCAAAGGGTTTTTTCAATTGAAAGCCGAAGGCACCATGAATACAAAATGAAATGCAAGGGCAATATTAGAGAACAATTTTTAATGGTTTTATCTGACTTAATAAAAAACACTTTACTGTGTAAAAAGCCATTAAGAACACAACTAAAAACAGGAAAGGAAAAACTGTTAATTCAAAATCATATCATCATTCCAGCAGGGTAATACCAATAAGATAAGTCTTACCTTCACATTAGAATGATGGAAATTGATCTTTCAGACTCCCTCAGGGTTTTTTCAGAGATTGGAGTTCTGCCCTATCTCAGAATATTTTGTGGAGCTCAGCAGAAACCAATTCTAACCAAGCCAAAACAATAATTGTAATAAAGTTGTTTGTATAATTGAAAATATACAATTTGGCTATAAACTAATAAACTTATGAATTCTGACCTATAAGTAATATTTAAAATAATTTTGACATAAAGCTTATCTTTATTTTTAAAATATTTTAAAACGTTATTTGAAACAGTTTTCAAAGTAACCCTTTTCAATGAAAAGTTCCTGTTTCAATAAATTAGTATTTCATGGTAAGGTAAAAATGTGGTTCAGCCAGCTAGCTTCATCTGGCATCTGTCTAGATTTCAAAAAAATTCTGCCAAGCCATCTTAAAATTCCCAGTTTCCCAGACTGTTCCTCTCTGTTGCTTTCTCTGACACGAGAGTTCTTATAGTTGTTTTTTTTGGCTTTTTTGTTTGTTTGTGCTTTTTGTTTTGTTTTTGTTTTTCCTTTTTGTTTGGTAAAAATATTCCTCTTTTAGCTACAACCTACCTTTTATGCTATTGGTATTTCAAATTGTGTGTGCATTTGTATGCTTGTTAAGCCACATAATTTTACATATATCATTTTATGAGACTACAAAATTAGTCACCAATAAAACAGAGTATGTTATTTGTATACTTCAGTGTCAGTATTTATTTTGCATTTTGTTTTGTAGAAATAATAAAATAAATATGCATAGCCATATCAAAGGCATTGTCACCACAATACCATAGCTTTTACTGGCAATATTACAACAGGGTTTGATCTATTAGACTTTTACCAGTAGAAAATAGGCATGTCCTAAATAAAAGGATTTTCTCCTTGAGTCCTCACTGATCATTTCTCTTCATTAGACATTCAGATTCCATTGTGAAGATGGGCATTAAAATTAAGACAGATTTACAGACAGAGAGATCACCACATTATTTCAATACAATCTCTGCTCAAAACCCCATCTCAAAATAATATGTACTTTACTTTCAGGACATGATGGAGCTGTACTGTGAAGGTACATAGGAGGCTTGGCAGCCCAGTTTCTACGTAACCACAGTAAGTTTTTAAACATTTTATTTACAGAAATGCAGTTATTTTTCAGGTTTCCTAAAAGACAGAGGAAGAATCAGAGAAATCTGCATATGCTTAGATCACAAGAAATAATTGGACTGAGCATGAACTATCAACTTAAGCATGTAATTGCATAGATAACAAGAAAGCACGACTAATGAGATTACTAAATAGTCATAGCTGACTTGTGTTCTCATCCAAGGCAAAGGGACTGGACTTGCAACCAGACAAGCAGTTTCAAAGTAATTAAATGCTTGTGGTACCAGCTGCAAAGTTACCTCTCCAAACTAACAACATTTTTACCAGCATCCAGCAAACTGCTAATAAGAATCAGGAATGAAACAGCTGGGGGCTGCAGAATCGTGTTGCCATGGAAACCACTGCAGGTGCGTGATCAAAGGAATAATAAAGCTCAGACTTTTAGAGTTTATGAAAGAGTATAAGGAAGAAAGGAAAAGAAGACTGAGAGTGAAATAAATATCAAAAACAGAGGGCACTGCAAACACTTTTGAAAGGAGGATAGAACAGTATTGCTAAATACGATCCATCAGAAAAAAACATTGCAGGGGAGAAAGGGTTTTAGCTGAAAAATATCTCAGGGTATAAGTATGTCAAAAAGAGAGAACTGAACAGAACTAAACAAAAGAAAAATACAAACAGCAGAGGGCACTGAAACAGAAATAAAATCTATTACAGGTCATTGAGTTCAGAAAAAATGACAGAAGCAGTTCAAATATTGATGTGGGAATATGCCCAAAAAAAAGGAAATTTCTTTGCACTGCAAACTGAGGTACACTTTCTAGCAAGATGGTCATGATGATTATGGGAGGGGCTAGGATGGCTTACAGGACTACTGCAAAGGAAGGATACACACCTGAAGCAAGACAAAACCATGGGGAACTACCTGCCTATGGGTCAAGGGGCTTCACATTTCTATAGAATCATAGAATGGTTTGTTCAGGAAGGGACCTGAAAGATCGTCTAGTTCCAACCTCCCTGTCCTTGTCAGGGGCACCTTCCACTAGATCAGGTTGCCCCAAGCCCCATCTGACCTGGCCTTGAACCTTCCAGAGATGAACTATCCAAAACTTCTTCCCTGGGCAACTTATGCCAGTGTCTCAACTCCATCATGGTGAAAAATTTCTTCCTGAAGTCTGATCTAAATCTACCCTCTTCCAGTCTAAAGCCATTATACCTTGTCCTATCACTAAACACCCTTGTAAAAAACCCCTCCCCAGCTTTCCTGTAGGCTACCTTCAGATACTGGAAGGCTGCTATAAGGTCTCCCTGGAGCCTTCTCTACTCCAGAAGAGAATGCAGTTTTGCAATGCAGAAATGTGACAGGGCTACATCATGGACATGTAAGTTCAATATTAAGGTTTTTTTAATAAATCTCTCTCATTTAAATTTATTGCCTGTTAGGGATAAGCCTTTTTATTAGTTGCCTACAAAAAAAAAAAAAAAAAAAAAAAAAAAAAAAAAAAAATTAGCATGTCCATTTGGCCTCCACAGTGTACAGGACTTTATAATTCTTTATAATGGGACACTGGGTGCCCTTTCTGCCTTCATTTTGGGGCATCAACTATATTGGAAGTCATCTGATCATAATAGTGCATGGCTAAGCTTGAAAGAATGTTAACCAATAAGCTATATCTGTAGCTCAAAAGAAAAATCTTAATCAAAGGCGTGGGTTGACCCTTTGTCCAAAGACCCCAGGTATCCCCAACAGATAAGCCTCAGAAAAAATCTCACAGCAGTCAAAAAGTGCTTTGAAAGCCAGAACTCTAAGTTTATGTCTCTCTTGACATTGGTCTTGACCACCCGTACAGGCCTGGTTGAGCCTTAGCCACAGATCTTCAGGTGGTCCAAAAGGAAATGCTTTCCAGCAATAACTCCATCTGTGGTTTACCTCTCCCCTGGGCAGCCTCTCCTTGGCTCCCTTCCACCCACAGCTCCAGGCTCAGAGAGGGAAATGGGGGGATTTCCATGCTGTGCTGCTGGGCTACAAGGCTCCCGGACCTGAGACTCAGCTCTCTCCCTAGGACTGCTCAGATCTGCAGCTTCAGACTTGCAGCATTACCAGATCTAGGTGGGTAAGTACAAGTCAGGACAGTGTTTTGTTGATCTCTACCTTTCCACAGGAACATCAAACACTGTGCCCACTTTTAAGAGAAATGAGTTTTAACTCATCTTTTCTCACATTGGCACCTATAAACTGAAGGTTGGACAAGCCCTGTCACTTCAAAAAGGTTAAGAAAAAACACCATCTGGAGTTAGTTCCAGGCCAGACAGAAATCGTTGCAAAATCAAAGCACAGAGCTAATGCATCTGTGTAACATCCTGTAATCATTGGCAGATAGATTATTTCACAGTATTCTCCCAGGCCGAGTCATAAACGATTCACAAACACGTTTTATAAGCCATGAATTCACAGCACAGACATCTGAAGCCCTTTTCAGTAATTTTATTCTAAACACCTGTAAAGGAGATTTTTGCTGCTATACACCAGAATATCTGTGTAATTTAGATCTCTCAGATTCTGATGCACTTCTATCACCACCTTGTTGTCCTCTTACATAAAAGGCCTTTAGCTAAGTAATCCAAGAATAAAACAACAGCATTTATTTGGCTTTTAAATCCTATTAGCCAAATGATTAGACAAAATAAAAATACTAGAAGCTCAGAAAAGTAACATGTTTTGATAAGCAGCCTCAAGCATAAAACTCATATAAAAATTGCCACCAAAATACTTGAAATCAATAAAGATCTAAGCTTGTCTGCAAGTAATTCAAACAGGAAAACTGGGCTCTATTTTTTCATTTAATATTCCATCACAAATGACTGAATTAGCTCTTACAAGAGCAACCTTCTTCCATTCCTACATGGCCATAATGCTCAAAGCCCTTATATAGTTTACACTGATGCTGTGATGAATCAGCAAAGGAGAACATTTGGGATGGGTACTCATAAATGAAGTGACCATACAAGCACTCACAAATTAATGGAAATGTTTACACAAAAATAGTTTCCCTTTTCTAATCCATCTTTTTTCCACTTTGTGCTCTAATTTAAAGAGGTAAAAAGATGAGTAAAATGTCCTGCTCTTTCTTCTGGAGTAATTCGAGGGAGAATCCCTGACTTGGCTGGGGGTACAGTTCCTAGGGTCTCCTCTTTTAGACAGCAGCAGGCTGGCCAAGTAGCAAAAGTTTCTGGACACCTCTGCATAATTGCCTTCTTTACACTCATAAATGCTACAAATCAGAAGCTGTGTACAGTGTAGATTAGCAAAAATGACATCAATAAGGAGTCCTATAGGGACACTGGAAAGAGAGAACAGGATTCACATCTTGGTTCAGTCAATCTTCACAAGGCTGTATGATTAAGCGATTCCTAAGAGAATGTTTCCAAAAATGACTTACAAAAATACATTAATAAAATCACAATTATAGTACTGGTGCAAAGATTTTGGCTCACCTAAGATTGGGGTTTGGTGGTTTGTTTTTTTGTTTTTTTTTTTGTTTGTTTTTTTGGCAATGTCAGAAGCTATGACCTTATATCCTGGGGCTATATTAAAAATCGCCAGGCCAGTAAGAAAAAATTCTTGGCAGACTGCTAGAGAACAAACAACAACAAAGTCCTCCTTCCTCTGCCCCACAGTTCACTTTCCATGGTTCACCACACAAACCACTAACTGCAAAGAACAGGGAAGGGAAATTTCATTCTGTAAGGTCAATGTCTCAGAGTTACAAACGTATTAAAAGAATGCAAACTGATCTGCAGCTCTTAGGAGCTGGAAAAGCTGCCAGCTCCAAGAACTGAAATTAACACTCTTGACATCAAACACCACTGAAACCTTATTTGTGACAGCAATGCTAAACAGAGGGGAGAGCTCTCAAGCCTAGGGTTAAGCCAATCTCATCAGTAAAGCAGGGGTTTGAGATGGTGGCTGTCAACCACCATCTCCCACACACAGTTGTGTGACACTTCTCAGTAATCCTCGGTGGCAGCTCTGTAAACACTGGAGGTTGTGTTATTCAAACTTATCCTAGGGATGCCAGGAATTATACCACATTTTTCCCCACAGTTATGATGCTGCTCTCTCTGGATATTTCCTGGTTCAGCCCTTGTAGAATTCAAATTTGGTGGAGCACAGAGGTGTTTTAGGATTACAAAATCCAGTTTGCTGATTTCTGTTCACCTGCAGATTTGATCCTTAATTAATGAACTGTGATTTAAACCTGAAGTTGAAACTAGTAACTGCAATAAATAACACGGTCGTGAAATAAGACCCTCCCAAATACATTAGCTGTCTGTACCCACCAGTTTTCTCTTCAGAAAGTTTACATCCTCAGGACAACAGCCTGGACTGGTATTGCAAGCTATTAAGAATATTTACTCCATCCCATCAGATGCCTATCTCAACAAGAGAACAGCATAAAATCCTTGATTAAAAAATCTTAAATGTCACAAAATTCCATGAAAAACAATCAAGAAGGATGCAAAAACTTCCAGTGGTCTTCGGTTACAGCAATAGCAAAGAATTTAACATAGAGAGGTAATTTCGCTCCTCCTTTTGTTCCTCTGTTGATTATCCTAAAGACTTTGAGCATTTTCCAATAGGTGCTGGATACAGTGAGATCAGTGAGCATCTGAGTCAACAAGGAAACACTTTAGAAGGTGTTCCTGAATTTCAGGTCTGAATTGTAATAGACTGAATTGCAGCTACTTGTTTTTTGCTGGGTTTATAAACCTTTCAGTTTCCAGAGGCATTATCCTACAATGAAGTCAAAACTAAAACATTGCCATAAGCACCACCTGTGCCATCTTTCCTTACTTCTTTGACATTCCAGCTTACTAGATGGAAAAGACAACTTTTCAAGCCAGTAATAGCTCACCACATTTAAAGCAGGAACTTACAGTACAGAGAAGATATCAAAAATACAAACTATTTTTAGAGGACTTGTGGGCAACTGAAAAGTATTTTATTGACATTTCATGAAATTAGATGTATTAAAAAGCTCCTGCAGCTAGTAATGTGGTAAGTGCAAATGTTATTCTTCCTTTACCCTTCCTTTTTTTAATACTGCCAATCTTATATATAAATATGACTATGGGATGAGAAGGAACTTCTCTTTTCCTGCTTTAGAGAGAACTGATGGCTTTACTGTAAACTAATCTTATGAATCAAAACCAAGTCTTACCTTCTCTTTTTGCTCCTAAATTATTGCTTCACGTTTACCAAAATCTGAAGAAATACCCTATCTTCAACAACATCTCCTGAACATCAATGAGGAATGAAGCTCCAAAATAACACCTTGTTCATTTCTAAATAGAGATGCTCTCAAAACTGTTATTGATATTCCTTGAAAGATCAGATTGACCAGATCCAGGACAATAAAAGAGCACTGTCATTTAACCAAAGGCAGTGTACCCTTCCTAGACTATAGTACTTTTCTCTGCTAACTGGAATATAAGACCAATCATTAGATAAAGGTGGTGAAAGAAACAAACCCAATTTGGTGAAGAAAATGAAAAAGATTCTTCAACCTAGGATGGTTCATGTTGGGAAGGCCAAAGAGGTGTTGAGCAGAAACTATGCAAAGATCATGTAACTGTGAAGTCTTTGCTGCTTATTTTCTCTAAGCATATAATCTTTGACAAATAATGTATATACTCTGTTGCATACCAGTGCAGTGCTTTCATGGTATGAGTTTTTACTGAGGCCTCCAGGGTAAATACTGCCCTTTAAAAGCAAAATGATGTGAAAGAATCAACAGCTAATTTAAAAACTAATTAATTAATTAGAGCTCTAACTAGTTAGAGCTCTAATTAAAAGTGGTGGCTTGTTGTCCTCTTTTTTCATTCATCTTTGCTCATTACCCTTCTATATAAGCAAGATATACTGCTATCATTCCTCTTAAGACCAAAATAATCTCCTGAACTGTATGTATTAAATAAAATATTTTAGTAAATCCCACAATGAGTCTGAGCTCTTTGACGTGGTCATGCCAGTTGCTTTTCCATCATTAAGACCAAGAAAAACACCTAACACCACCACTTAACTCTTTTACCTAGGAGTTTTCTTTCTCTGAAGATATCAAGTCATTGAAGAGATATAGATCACACCTGGATACAAAGCTAACAACAACCCAAAACTTAAATCTTTAAATATCTTGAATCTTGAACCATCTCAAAATATCACATCCTAGGAACACTGTTGTTACGGAACAGCTGTAGAATCTATAGCTCCAAAGTGGTCTAGGCTAGTTTTAGCTCAACATTTCTCTGCAATGTTTTTACCAGAAATAACATTTAAAGTAACATTATGACAAACATTCATAAAGTACTAAAATTAATGGAAGTCACAAAAAAACCCCAAACTCTTCCAGGGCTGGACAGTAAATTGCACTACTGTCACGGTTTAACACTGGCCCGGCAATTAAACCGAGTAACAGATTTTTATATTAATCCCCCTCTCCTCCCTGGTAAGGAAAGGAGAGAGAATAAAGGAAAGAGACTTATGGGTTGGAAACTAAACTACACAACTTTAATGAAACAGGAATGATAAATAGGAAAAATTACTAAATATATACAAATATACAGTAAAAGATTGATCCCACGTTCCTCTCCCCTTTTCCCCAATAACTCTCACATCACCACGGAGGCTGCAGGGCAGCCCTGGGAAAGCCCAGGCTGGACCCTGGGGTCAGGAGCAGTCGGGGGCTGGAGGCAGGAACACACAGATTCAGGCTGGCACGGATCAGGATCACAGGCAGAGGAACGGACAGAATCCTCCCAGGATGCCGAAGCAAACAGGGAAACCGGTAAAAGAAGGCAGGAAGGAGGGAAGAAGAGGCAGGAAAGGGGCAGAAAAAGTGTCGACCCTCGTGATCCCTCAAATTTATACTGAGTATGACGTGTATGGGATGGAATACTCTGTTTGGTCAGTTCTGGCATCTATCTTGTCTCGGGCCTCCCCCGAGGAGGGGTTCAGGTGGGACCTCTTTACTCCTTCTGCAGGGTAAAATGTTTTCCTCAGAAGTGAGCAATGTCCTTGGCTTTGCATGCCAGTCTCTAGCAGTAACTATAAACATCCAGTGTTATCAGTCCTAGAAGCAGACACTGTCTGAGAAACTTGCTGTTAATTTCAGCAAGTGCAGCTACTTACAAGAAACTTAGCTGAAAGCAAAAGGACAAAACAGAAAATCACCTTTATCCTGGCTCAAACCAGGACAACTACCCTTCCATTTGTAAGATTACATAGTATACTATCTATATATATTTTGCATACATAGTATTCAAAGTTTAGATACTGTTGTGTCTTTCTTCCTCTATAGCCAGACAAGCACAGATGGTACTACCAGATTAATTAAAATCACCTCCCAGTTTCATTTACGGTTTCCTTTCTGTATTGTTCCCCTTTTTAGATTGAACTCCTTCTGCTTATTTGTTTTCAAGCATTACTTTTTATTTTTAAACAGCGTACATCTGCTTTGCTCATAAGAATAAATATTTTACATGCACATTATGTGGATAAAGCTTCTCACAGAAGGCTGTCATTCAGTTTTCTGCACGTGAGTTGCAAAGGACACTGAGCTATAAATCAAAGCTCTGCATGAAGCTGGTTTCTGTTACTGTGCCCTGCAAGCAAGTCACCTAGGAGAGCAGACTGAGAGGACATTCACTGACAGGCTGTCAGCACAGCTTGGCACAAGATGCTGACTTCAGAGGGAGAGGAATACACATGAAATAGACAATTCTGTTTTAATTGTAATCACATTTCTTGTATTAACATTTCCATATATGCTTTCACCATTGAAGTCTTTTTTTCCCTCAGACATTATAACGCTTCCATCTATTTCCTCATAAATAGTGCACCAGGTTTAGTATTTTGTTCCTTTGTGCCTTGAGAAAAAAAAGAGGCTGACATGTACAACTGTGATCAGGAAACGTTTCAGCATTTCCTACCTTCAGAAGGATGGATCTCAGTTTAATACTAAGCTTTGCTGGAACTAGGCATGCTGACCAGAGACTGGTCAGAAGATATGTTTCAACTTTTACAGCTGGTGCAACAATAATCACATATGAATTGATTAAAAAAAAAAAAAAAAAAACAAGAAGCTGGGGGCTCTGCAACAGGGAAGCTGTTGGTGTCTCAGCCATCCACTACCAGGCAGCTTCAGAAAGCACAGACTATTTTAAGGCAGAATTTCTAACCAGCCAGGTTGTCCTATCTAGCTGTGACTGAACTGGACATAACCTCAGACTTTATCTTCTGTTTGCACAGCTTAGTGTACCCTATGAAGATTCAGTCAACATGATAAAATACCCTGCTTTGCTCAAACAGCAGAGTCATTAGCATGAGCTCTGACCCAGCCCCTTTGTTAGCCAATCCTAAGGCAAGGGAAGAAAAATGACAGATGAAATTCATCACTCTAAGAAGAAATCAAAGTAAATAAGATTTTTCATGTTTCTGAATGTCACTGTCATCAGAGAGCTTTAAAGAGGGATTTTGGGTTTTTTTCTATAGTCTTTGCCATTATAATTACCTACTGAAAACACTGCAGTTAAAAAACAAGCTCTGCTAAGAACTACAGAAAGATGAGGCTCTTTCTGTGTTGCTCAAGTCTTCTGGCTCCATGTTGGGGTGCTCACATAGTCTGGAAACTCAGGACTCCACCTCTGTTTAGTGCAACAGAGCATCACTGTGGACAAACAGGCAAGTTTAAGGCATTGAGTTCTTGAGGGGAATGAAACCATGTGAGCAGCTGATTTAACCAAGCTAAGTGTCTGTTTCCGACCAGATGTAGAACCTTTATCTACTCTTCTCCTTTTATACATGTGCCTCATCTTCAGCAAAATGAGCTACCTGTTTTAAAGTGCTACCAGCTGCTAAACAGACTCAAGTTTACTGTTTTCTGTGTCTCCTAAAGGGGACCAATAGTGGACCAATGGAGTGGACTTGTCTCTTCTGAGAGACAAGTTAATGACAAGTTGGACATACAGATCAAATCATACAACTTTGAAAGTGAGACAAGTCTCTGGGCTTTACTGAAAACACATACTCTCTTTTAAAAATAGCAGAATTTAGGAACCTGCAAATTTGTATTTATGAAATGTGGCAGACATGGTGGGCAATACTACAGCAGTAAATTTATTTTGAAGGGGGAACATTTCTAGTTTTATGTTCATTCCCATCCTTCAGAATCTCTGTACATGATAAATCAGTACGATAAATTAGCAATGCATCAGATGTTACTTTCAGAGTGTTCTGCAGTGAAACAGAACCCTAGCACTATCCTTGCTTTGTCCCCTTTTTCATTTACTTCAACTGATCCAGCTGTTTTGATGTTGCCCTGCCCTTGATCTACTCTCCAGATAGAACTTTCTTACTCAGTACTCACCTGCTGACAGATGGAAGGTAGATCAGAAGACAGATCCTCAGTTCCCTCATGGTCTGCTGTCATCCTGTGCTTCTGTGTAAGCAACACATGCTCTGGAAAAGAGCAGGCTGGGTGGTAACCCACCATCCTTCTCAGGAGCACATGGCCCAAGGTTTCACCCGAGCACCCCTTGTTTTGTGGGTAACTGAGCTACAGTGACAACAGAAGCCTGTGTGCTGTTCTGTGAAATCTGACCTTACCCAGAATACTCACCCAGTTTCCTGGGTTTTGAAGGAAAAGTAGAGAAAAACAAAACAAATTTGAAAAATTAGTGTTTTTGCAAGTGTAGGAATTCCTACCCCTATAATGAAAGTATCCATATTCTATGTCCAGTCTCTCAGTGTCTTTTCACAGTGCAATGTCAGGAATAATAAAGCACAGGAAGAAAATAACCAAATCAAAAGTAGCCACCCCACTCATTGAATTGCACTTTTTCATTTATAAATACAAAAAGTGTCTACTCTGCATCTGTTTGCAGTGATGCACTGTGTCCAAGTACAATTTCCAGCAGAGAAAAAAATTGTGAGTTATGATCTTTCTTCCCTAATCTCTGGTTCGACTTATCCAAAAGAAAGGTGATGTATTTTGCTGCTTTAGTATGTCTACCAGGCAGGAAAAAGCTCCTGAAAGATGTAAACAGTATCAGTGTTTCTTAGGCAAAAGAAGATTAATTGTCTAAGGAAGCATTGCTCCTGGAGACACAACTGAACTCTTTATTCACCTGCGTTTGGGAGCAACAAACAATTCCAGAGAATGAAGTTATTTTGGAAGAAAAAAAAAAGTGAGCTTATGATGTATTCTGAACAAATCCCAAGTGCAAACCAAGCAAACTGACAAAATTGAATTGTCTCAAGTTACACTTCAGCATCTTATTAATAACAAGGTAAGTTTTTTAACCTTTAAAAACAAAAAGAAATCTGGAGCCAACACAACAGCATTTACTAACTTCTCTTGGTCGTTCTCAGAGCCTCCAATGTTATTCTGCCAAATAGAAGATACTAAAAGGCTGGCACTGGGATATGCATATCCTTGTTATCTTCCTTTTTTATATCTGTTTTTTTTTTGTTACCCTTTGATATTATTTTATTTGGTGCATACAGTAATGTAGGCTGATCATTTTGGATGTATATACTAAAAATGTTCCTTATAGATGAAACTTTTGATTACAGAATAAATCAGGAGTAGTCCTTGCTGCAAGGAATACATTTATCATGGATTTGTAATGTCAGCAGGAGAGAAAATGGACACAAGATCAATAACACTGGGTAAAGCTTTATCTACAACTCAGCTCTAAAGTGACATTAAACACAAACTTCTCATGATCCTGAATGAGAATGGTCAGAAAATCTAGCACTGAACTTACTACCCTGAGAACAAAACATGCAGACAGACTGAAATGTTCCATTGTAAAGAACAGAACTATCTTCTACAGAATAATCCACAGGTTTGTTGCTGGAGGTGTGCTTTGTGGTTTGCCTGCATAACCTTCTGTAAAATGCTGATAGAGAGCTGGGCCCAGCAAGTACATTTAAAAAGTTAATAAAATTTAAGCATTGTTAAAAAACTTGCTAAGACTCCCATGTAAGGCAGGACATAAGGCTGAAATATTTTATCTGAAAATATTTTCCCAGCCAGAAAAGCTGATACAACAAAGCAGACCTCAAGTTAGAAATGACTCAGTTTTAAACCCTGAAGTCTAGAAAAATTTGTAGTGACATCTGTATTCAGATGCTTTTTATTATTTTTTTAACCCTTTTTCTTCCTAAAAAGCAGAAAAAGAGTGTTATTACAGAAGCACAGACACATTGCATCTGAACTGGATACCTCTGATGCCAAATGTGACTGAATATTCCCAGTGTTAATGGAATCCATCTCCAGTCCCTGTACCATAGGCATGGTACAGACAGCTAAATCATAGAAGAATTTGGGTTGCATCACCTATGAAATGCATGCACTGCGCTAGAATTATATTTGTGTTTTTATTTTGCCTTTTTTGTTTTCAGGAGGGAAGGCTTTGGGGTTCCAACATCTTCAAGAAGTTAATCAAGATGATGGAGCAAAACTCTTACAGAGTGCATGGTGGGATGACAAGAGACAACTGGAAGAAGCTGACGTGAGACTGCTTCAAACAAGAGCACATGATAAAAAGCTTTTCAACATGGCAACTGTAAAGCAGTGTGACATCCATCTCTGGAGGTTTTCAAGACCAACTGAATATAAGAATCATTGTACCAAGTTCTTGGTACCTGAGCACCCTGTACCAAGAATAACCAAGAACCTTGTCTTGAGAAGGAGGTTAGATTACCTCTGGAGGCTGCTTCCAATCTGTATTATCCTCCAGGTCCTACCATGTGTAATATTTATGTACATTAGTACACCAAAAATAAATATGAACACAAAATCAGGCAAAAGATTTAAGGATTAGTTTTAACAACAGATTCCTACAAGCATAGGAAAATATACAGACAGTCCCTTTGTTAAGAAAACTCAGAAAACAATCAGAAATACTTTGCCTTATTAAGACAGAAAGGCATTTTGAAATAAAGACACTTAAGCAATTTTTCAGAATTCAGGAAAAATATATGTAAAATACTTTGAAAGTGCATTCACAAAAGGTATCAACAAATGCTTAGAATTTGAGATGGAAAAATTGCAGAGAAAAATACCTTGAAGATTAGAACTGCCTGCAAGAACTGCCCACAGAGAAGTTCAGGTTTTTCTTAAGGAAAAACATGAATAAAGAGTGACAGGAATGGAGTCTTCAGAGTGGCTGAAGAAAGAAAAGACTTACCTGTCTAAAAGCAGGAAAAAAGAGACTACAATAAATGCAAAATATTTTACTTACTGCAAACCAAATTCCAAAGTTTTGAAATTCTTAGAAATAACTCTTCATAGTGATTTTTTTTGTTCCATATATCTTTATATTTTTACATGTTTTACATTATGACGAGTAAATTAATTACAGAAATTACGACAAATTGCATATAACCTGCCAGTTTACTCATTTTTCATTTATATTCCAATACGTATAATCACTGAACAGTTTGATCTGATCTGAAAAGGATTATAGGATTCAATGCTTTGCTAGTAATACAACAGAATGACATGAGTCTCACCAACAGTTTTTTTCAACCACTAGAAGTATATGTGAATTCACTGTGACTCTGCCGTTTGTATTTTCTACACAACACAGGCAATAATAAACTTTGTTACTTCACTAGAACAATAGTTTCTCCCTTTTGTGTATGATTTCAAGCAAAAAGGCAGACAAATCCATAAATCAAACATTTCAGATCCAATGCTGAATAGCCTGGAGGGCAGTAGTAAAAGTCCTGAGTGCAGGGTGAGTCCCTCGATGAGACATCAATAGGGACCCAGCCTCTGCATCAAACCCTGCTTCTTTAAGTTGTTTTGCTATTTCCTCTACATCCCAGCCTTCTTCTTCGTGGTTAGTCAGCAAGTGGTCAATAATGTGAGGGTAGAAGGCAGTAGATATGCACTTCACTACTAACTTGGCATTGAGGAGCAAGGAAAGTATTTCAGTGTCACAGGTGGCATCATCAACCTACAAAGAAAGAAGTAAAAATCAGTCAGCAGATACATCAGGGAACTAAAATATGTCATGACTGTTCTAATTGCACAGTGTAATCTTGAAAGCAAGAGGAGCAGTCTCTAGATATTAACAACAGCAATACACTTTGCATATATCAGAGTATGTAAAGGTATGTCATCTGCAGTCTCTTATCACATTAATAAAAGTATTTGACCTGCAGAAGTTAAGGAATAAGGATGCTCAACAACCTGGCTAGGACATGAACAGCTTTATAGACTTTTCACAGGTTCTCAGCCACAATACAGAACAGACAACACCATTTACCTCCATATCCAGAATGTCATCCTGAGAAATGTCAGAGCAGACTATATTAAATTTTAGTCACATTATATTAATATAACACATTACAATCCATGTACTGGTACATTAGGCAAAATTTGCAGACTCAACCATATTTTCCAGAGTTTCAGCACTCACAGCAAGGGTAAGATTTTCAGAAGAATACAACTTATATTTTAAAAGATTTGGAGCACAGAGCTGCTACCTCTGTGAGACACCCTGGATGCCTCAGAAAGATGCAGTTACTTCGTACATAAGAGCAGGTATTCCCTTGAAAACCTTTTCTATAGCTTTACAAAAACCACTACAGAATATTTGAAATTCTATTTCAGTTAATTTTGACATGTCTTTCAGGGGTTCCATCAAATGCAGGGTTGTTATAATAAACTTAGGTGTCTAATTGCTTCAAGAAATGCAATAAAACAAATACATATAACAAAAAAGTTATATGTACAAGTTATAAACTTACCAAATTATGCTACATTTACAAAACAACCTCTCAGTTAAAAAAATAAAAAATAAAAAAAATCTGTCTGGCTAACCTCTGTTTCATCTTCTGTAAAAACAATGTACTACCTTACATTGTAGGTACTGGCAGTCAGCAGTGATTTGGCACCCCTAAAGACCAATTCAACTGCTACACAGGACATGACCACTGTTTACTGAGAGATTTGGCACTGACACTTGACAGCTGAAATTAAGCAATTTTTAGTCTAACTAGCATCACTTTTAACCCCAATTCTTTTCAGAACAGCAAGTTTCCTTGTCTCTCTGTTTGGGTTTAAAATAAAACAGTGCAGACCTTTTCTTTCTCCTGTTCAAGTGCAATGGGCTGCAGCCACCCCTTGCCCCACCACTATCACCATGAGCATGCTGCAAGAGGCACTTCTTGCTCATAACCCAATTCTCTGTATTACGAATTTTCCACAACCATTTCTTAACACATATGACTGTCAATGTGCAGTAGTGTTTTTTTGTTGTTTTGGGTTTTGGGGTTTTTTTTTCCCCAGAAAGATTGAACAGAATTATGATCTATCTCTACAGGAGAATACTTTTTTTCATATCTCCCTCTCCTTCAGTAGGATTTGGCAGTGCAGATTTAGTGTTGTGCCCACACACAGTGCACACATATACAAGTAATATATAAGTAAAATAATTGGGATAATTAGGCTAAGGAGAGGAAATCCTAACCTTTTTTTTCTTGGCTTACATACCTATTTAGGTATTGGCTGAAATCAACAGGATGGAGGAATTCAGGTGGCATCTTGAATGAGTAGCTCACTCATGATCAATGTGATGATCAATACCTTTCCCTACTAGACTCATAGGTACTTATCTATAGAGTGAGAGAGACTACAAACAGAATTGCAACAGATGCACTCAATCTCCACTGAAGCAGTGCTACAACACTCTGCTTCAAACAGAGCTTGTGCATGTTAACAACTGTCATTTTAATGCAGAATTTAAAAATTAATCTGCAACAACACATGGAAAACCACATCTCAGCAAGGTTCCCCTCAACTGGTACATAAGAGAGGATCCACTTGCACTCTGTGTCCACGAGTCCTGAATTCTGCACATCTTCACCAGGATCAGTAGGAGCTATATCCCAGAATACTAAGTGCTATGCTTGGTGAGGATACAGGATTCAAGCCATATTCCCTAGTGCCCTTGGCAAACAATCCAAACACAAAGCAGCCTTTGTAAATACAACCTGTATTTACCCCTACACTGAGTGCTGTATTTCCCAATCTGAATGGCAGTTTGTGCCTTAAGGTGAACTCAGGCTGTCAGCACATTATTTGTAAGGGTTAAGCACTCCTGCCTGGGGCTTTGCCATCAGCACACAGATGGTTACAAATGGCAAAGGGACTCAGGCTTGAGGCACTCAGCTCTACCAAGACAGGAGGTCCCCTGGAAAAGGAGAGACAGGGAGCCTGCAAGTTTTAAGAAAGTTTGTGTCTGCAATAGGTAGGTGAAGATCAGCCTTGCCACAGGTGACATTTCTCATGTACTCTAGAAGGCTTTCCTGAAAAAACACTGAGGCCTCCATGAATTCATGCAACCACAAATGCAAGAATTTCGTGGATCAGCTCTCCAAGGCTAAGGACACATCAGCATCCAGTATTTTTTCTGGTTGCTAATACAGCCTACATGGACATTGCACCTGTACTTGCTCTGATACAGCCTCTCTGGGGAAAAAAATAGAAAAAAAAAATCTCTCCTGTAGTCAGAATTTCAGACAAGCAATAAGCAGGTCAGCTGGTGTCTTGTCTAATCAAGGGGCAAGTCACAGCCAGGGCAATTCCCTATCAGCATTGCTTGAATGGGTGTCTAGAGGTTGTGGTATCAGCAATAGACAATATTTCATCCACAACTTAAGCATTATAAAATCCATACATTATGCAATACTGATACTAATGGAAAGATACGAGACGCTGCTGATGTACCAGCAAAAACGAACTGAACCTGCTGCTTCCATAGTATAGTATAGAGTTGCTCTCCACTACTAGAGGAGACAAAAGTGCTTTTCATTTTATTCTTGAATGGAGTTTATAGATGTAGAAGTAATAAATAAGGGGAGAATAAAACTACGAGTTATTACTAAACCCTAGAAAACTAGAGATATTTTACCATAACCATTGTTAGCTTTTATACACACCATCTAACAAGATTTCTTTTAAAAGGTAAGCCACACCAAATGAGTAGCCATAAACAGCATCAGACACTGGAGACATCTGGAAACTCCATTACTTTACATAATCTTTATGATTTTTCATATTACATTTTTCAATTAATCACGTTGGAAAGGTTGTCTCTGTACTTCATTATTGATAGTATGTAAACAGAGTTAAATTATTATTTAGACTAAATAAAGCCATTATCTAGTTCTAGCTTCTATTAAAGCCTTAATTGAATAAATATTTGCATTGATATATCACCTCCCATTTGTTGACTGTTTAAACAACCAACAGGCAATAGAATATTTACTTGTTCTGTCAGGAATATGAAAATCGTTCCCAATCTTTGAAAGATCAACAAGTGAACAAACAACATCAAATCCATTCTTGAAAACAACACAACTTGTCAGGCCAAACTACCCTTTTGGAAGTAATAACCTTGCTTAAGTAAATTGATTTTTAAAATTATTCACATACCATACTATAAAGAGGAAGAACAGTTATTTCTCTTATCCAAAAAAGAAAAGTGGCAGTTTATAAAAAGATACACAGTAAAAAGAAAGGCCTGCAATTTCAAAAAAGCTTACACGGAATCTTCGTTGTTTTATTACAGGCAAAAGCTATACAACTTCTATTATCAGCACTTCAGCATCATCCTTAACTGTAAACATCCATAAAGATGTCAGCAACATACAACAAGTGGCTAACTAATACATCCTATCAGTAATCAGGCTCTGTTTTTTTTCTCTCAGCCATGTTTGTGAGCTGTGTTAACGCTATGTCAGGGAATCAACAGCTATGATTTCCCTTTGCCAGATGTTATTTGTTCTTTTCTTATTTAATGTGAGCAGAAACAGGCTTCATGTGAAAAATTCATTAAAAATTCTACAAAAAGCATTAACAGTCCAAGTATTGTTTTTAAAGAGCAAGAATGCCTACAAAATTATGACTAAACAACACTGACACAGCTAAGCAGTATCTGCCCTTTCAATACATCAACTAATGTAATCATAAGAGATGCATGTAAAACAAGGAGTAAAAGATACTTTCTAAACAATGCAAGAAGAGCTCTTAAATTTAGCATGGAATTCTTCTGTACTGCTTTTCTGACACTGGCAGTGGAATGTCACATTGTCACATAAACTATGTCTGATGTAATGAAGACAATAATAAAATTTTCATTGACTTAATGCAAAGCTAAATGGTTTGAAAATTTGTTATCATAGAATCATCAGAGAATGATTTGGGTTGAAAGGGACCTGAAATATCATCTAGTTCTAAATGCCCTGCATGGGCAAGAAACACCTTCCCCTAGACCAGGTTGCTCAAAGCCCCATCTACCCTGGCCTTGAACACTTCCAGGGAGGGGACATCCACAACCTCCCTGGGGAACCTGTGCCAGTGTCTCACCACCCACACACTGAAGAGTTTCTTCCTAATGTGTAACCTAAATCTATCCTTTTCCAGCTTAAAACCTGCTGGTTTTTTACTACCTGTCCTTTTAAAATGTCCCTCCTCATCTTTCCTGTGGGCCACCTTCAGGTAGTAGAAGGATGCTATAAAGTCCCCACACAGTCCTCTCTCTTCCAGGCTGAACAACCCCAACTCTCTCATTCTGTCTTCATACAAGAGGTGTTCCAGCCCTCAGAGCATTTCTGTAGCCCTCTTCCAGACTCACTCCAACAGCTCCATGTCCTTCCTGTCCTCAGAGCATTTTTGTAGCCCTCTTCCAGACTCACTCCAACAGCTCCATGTCCTTCCTGTGTTGGAGGCTCCAGAACTGGACACAACACTCCAGGTGGGGTGTCATGAGAGCAGAGAGAGAAAATCATCACCCTTGACCTATTTATCATTTTTCCTATTTATCATTGCTATTTTCCTATATTGCTACTTTCCTATATTTTCATTGCTGTTTCATTAAAGTTGTGTAGTTTAGTTTCCAGCCCATAAGTCTCTCTCCCTTATTCTCTCTCCTTTCCTTATCAGGGAGGAGAGGGGGATTAATAGAGAGCATCTGTTATTTGGTTTAATTGCTGGGCCAGTGTTAAACTGTGACAGTGGAAAATTCAGAAATTGTGTAGTTTATTTGTATGAAGTAACAGGGGAATGTTTGTCTACTTTGGGTTCTCAGAAAAAAAGTTATAATTTTAATTCCTACAGATCACATTTTTAAAGATGCACTGTTTGTTTTGTTTTGTTTTTGTAGATGCTTATTTTGTAAATATACACACAGTTCTATTTCTGTTTTTATATGGGCAGTTCCATTTTGAAGTAGCGTGCAGGAAATTTAGCATCAGTCGTTGTTTTATATTGTAACACAAAACAAACAGCTCCATAGGATATGATCCAGAATTTGGAAGTATTAGATTTTACTACCTAAATACTAGAATTCTGAAAATGTTCAATGCAGTTAATTCAGCCAGCCAGGAAAGTCATTCCCTTTCATATAAAGGTCTGAGACAATTATCTCCCTTTGCTTTTGTCTCAGAGCGCTAGATTGTAGAGCATGGATAACATAAACTCCAAGAAAGTCAGGTTGTACATGCACAAGTCCAATTAGGAGCTGGAAGACATTTTAAAACCACCTCAGTTTTCAGGGGAAAAAAAAAAAAAAAAAAAAAAAGGATAAAAGATAATGCAATTGTTTTGCTTACAAAACTAGCTTTCATCTTTTTTGGTGTTCTGTCTTAAGTGAACAGTAGATATACAGGGAAAAAAAAACCCCACAGTAATGTAAAGCTATATAACAACTGAAAAACACAGAGTATTGTTTTCCAGTTCTTATATAGAAAAGACAGTATTTAGGGTATTTTCTCCAGAAACTTTTCTGCTGTCTTGAACAAAACCTGCTTCGAATTTCATGAAGTCCTCAAAGACAGCATCTTGCATTTTAACTTTTCCCAATAAAACCAGTGATATAACAGCTCTTCATGCATATGAACAGACTGCCAACTTTATCAGAAACAAGCTACCTCATCTGATGTAGTATTATAACATAGAAAAAAACTCCAAAATGACTGAGTATGAACAAGGTAACAATTTATGTAACAGAGTAGTTTATGTTCCACCACACTGACTTAAGATAGAATACTACGTAATTTAAAGAAAATGCTATGAGTTTTAATCACCTCAAGTATATATAGAAGATTTTACTAGCCCTGCATTACTGCTCACTGGAGACAGTATCTGTGGAAAATCTTAATAATGATAAGGGTCTCAATAGTCTCTGCTTACTGTATGAAGATA
Source organism: Florisuga fusca (assembly GCA_038090715.1). Lineage (NCBI taxonomy): Eukaryota > Metazoa > Chordata > Aves > Apodiformes > Trochilidae > Florisuga > Florisuga fusca. Next base: position 1,780,571 of record JAAWXA010000029.1, on the reverse strand, counting down.
AAACAGATAATTTATTACCTCAAACTCTGAAAAGTGGTTAATTCAACTGTTCATACCTTAGCAACAGCTGTTATCTGCTCCAGTGCCACCGCATGAAGATCTTGATCTTTGCTTTCCACCAGAAGTTTCAGGGATGGCAGCAGAAGGGACTGGTTAAGCAGCAGTAAACATAATTCTTTTATACACTGGAAATAAAAGCAAACTCATTCCATGAGATCTCTGGAGATACTAACATCATCATTCACACTAGAATTTATGAAAATTCTATGTCACAGGCAAAATGAAAACAAACTTCTAAAATAAATTAACTCCCTGTTGGAAATTACTCTTCAGAAATGTGAAAGGAATTTTTTTTTAAATGTGGAATACAGGATTACAAGCACGTTTGTTATATGGAGATGAAGCAGGTACTGAATCACCATTACAACCCAGAGTTTTACTGAAAGAACAGAGCAATCACAGTTCTCTGTGGGACTAATATATTTGTGCTTATTGAAATACTGGAAAGCACAGGATGAACTTCACAGACACCTACAACATTCCTGTAACTCAATTATGCAATCACGAAAGTGGAACAAAATAAAGAAGAAATAACAGTACACACCAGTGATCAACATGACAAAAGTTCTGTTGCAGTATCTTTCCAAATTTTATAAAAGAATTTTATACAGAATTAAGTTTAGTAAATTAATTTTCTCCTCTTCATGTAGTTTCTCATATTTTATAATATAGCATAAATTTAGCATAAATAAATCTTCTGCACAGGAACTGCCCAGAGAAATATCTTTTAAAAAAACAAAATCAAAAAAACTCCAAACAAACCTGGTAGGCATTTCTAAATCTTTACCATGATCCTTACCTCAAACAAACAAGCAAAATATCCTAATGTTATTTATTTCCCTCATTCATGTTACTATATGTGAATAGAACAGGGAGAATACAAGTAATTTATTTTTTTTTAATCTTTTGAAGTTTAGTGCAAGTTCATTTTGAAGTTTAATGACAAGTGTAACACTTTCATAACTAAAATGCAACTTTAATTTTAGCAGAAACAAGTTTTTAGTAGCTGTGAATCTAACAGCTTAAAACATCATTTGCAGATGAAAAGATGTTAAAGCTCCAACTCTAACATACTGCTGAGACATACAGCCTTGATTGGCACAGGGAGCTCTCAGGCTGCACGGTGCTCTGTCTCTTCTAAATTTATACTTTCAAGAATCCACTACCTAGAAGAATATATTCTATCACACTGAGGTAAGGCTTGTTCTCTTACTCAGATTTGTTCCTCTAATTCTGTATTCTGGACTGCTACTTATTATGCTACGTATGATATATGTATGTTATGATATATGAGGAAGGAAGAAGAAGATTAAATAAACACATTAAGCTTTGTCTCATCAGTTGTATGCTTATTAAACTTCTTATAATTGTATGTTCCATTGTTTCTTTTGAGCAGTACACCTCCCATACCAGCAAAGTTACTGAATGCAAAGATGGAGAGTCACACTA